>JADRCH010000062.1:2529681-2605179 GCA_019843965.1 Rhynchomys soricoides
GTACATATGTGTGTGTACACTCATGTGCATATGTGTGTGTACACTCATGTACACATGTATGTGTGCACTTATGTACACATGTATGTGTGCACTTATGTACACATGTATGTGTGCACTTGATGTACATATGTGCATGCACTTATGTACATATGTGTGTGCACTTATGTGCATATGTGTGTGCACTCATGTGCATATCTATGTGTGCACTTAATGTACATATGTATGTGTGCACTTAATGTACATATGTGTGTGCACTTATGTACATATGTGTGTGCACTTATATACGTGTGTGTGTGTGTGTGTGTGTGTGTGTGTGTGTGCAAAATGCACAGTGTTGTGGAGATTATCAGCTGCTATGCAGGAAGGTTTGAGGACCTTGGGAACTCACTTTGCTCTTGACTGTGGAATCTCGGATCAGACTCTAAACATCTTGGAGCCTCTGGGCACTCTTTCTTTAATGTCCTGCTCCCTGAATGATGGTGAGGTAAGCAAGGAGCTTGCATCTTTGAGAAACCAGATTGGCTGTGTCTTCATAGGGTTATTGTCTGCGGGAGGAGAAAGTGCTTGATTCTTGCTAGTGTCCGACTGACTTCAGCATCAGGGGGGAAAGGATTTGAGGTAGCTGGGGACATCAGCAAGTCACTGTTCCTTCAGAGAGACCCTGTGTGAATCATATATTGTTGTTCTTCATAGGCAGGCCACATTTGAGACCCCTTTGTAAAGAGTGCTGAATGAACAGGCACATATAGAATTATGGGACCATTTTGGAAGGCTGGAAAGAGAAAGAGAACACAGGAGAGTCTCTGCAAAGAATGTGGCCATCCCTCCAAGGCAGACTGGTCTATACCTTTTACATTTTGTGAAGTGGAGCTAATGGGTATCTGAATTTTTTTTTTTTCCCCGAGACAAGGTTTCTCTGTGTAGCCCTGACTGTCCTGGAACTCACTCTGTAGACCAGGCTGGCCTCGAACTCAGAAATCTGCCCGTCTCTGCCTCCCAAGTGCTGGGATTAAAGGCGTGCGCCACCACCACTGCCTGGCTAAAAGGACAATTTCTATTATAAAATATCAAGAAAAGCTGTAGTATACTCAGGACAAAATGTAACAGTTGTGTCTAAGATCTTCAGATAGAAATCCACAGAAACAGGGGTGACATTAGGAAGGACCTGTGGAGCCAGAGAGATGGCTCAGCCGTTGAGACCATTTCCTGCTCTTGCAGAGGCCCAGAGTTCAGTCCCAGGTCTCACACAGTAGCTCACAACCACCTGTAACAATAGTTCTGGGGACCTGAAATCCTCTTTGGGCCTCTGTGGGCTCTTGCATGCATGAGGTTCATATATATAAGTACACTCAGACACACACACACACACACACACACACACACACACACACACTAAAAACTTTAAAGGACCTAAGTAAATACAGGATATCCCATATTCATGGATAGGAAGGTGGTGCACGCCTTTAATCCCAGCACTTGGGAGGCAGAGACAGGTGGATTTCTGAGTTCGAGGCCAGCCTGGTCTACAAAGTGAGTTCCAGGACAGCCAGGGCTACACAGAGAAACCCTGTCTTGAAAAAACAAAAACAAAAACAAAAAACAAAAAAATAAATTTAAAAGAAATATCTGTTCAATACAAATTGATCTGTAAATTCAATGCCGTTTCTATCAAAGGCCTATCAGGGCGTTTCGTGGAACTTGACGAGCTGATACAAAAATTTGTAGAAAGAATAAAAGGAGAGAACACACAAGGTATTTCTTAAGAATAATCAAAGGTTTGAGGATCTAACTTGTCAGAAATTAGACATTATGAAGCTACAGAAAGAACGCAGTATTTGTATAAACTGACCTATGCAACTGTCTAGAGAGTAAAAAAAGTTAGATCACCATGTGTTTGAAGCTTTGTGAACCTGGGAATGGGAAAAGTAAGAATCAATGGAACCTGTGGGAAAATTTGACCTTTTGTTTGACACTGTGAAATAAAATTCAGTATCTAATAAAGAGCTTGCATGTCAAAAGTTAAAGAGTAGAGCCTTACTAGCAGGTAAGAAATACTCTTCTGGCATTGGGATGCAAAGTTCTCATCTTTGCTGGGTGCGCTGATCACATATTCCAGCTTGAGATTTTAAATTATATTTTTGTGTGTATGAGTGTTTTGAATGCATGTCTGTCTGCATACCACACGTGTGCCTGATACTGGCAGAGGTCAGACAATGCTGTCAGAGCTCCTGGGACTGAGTTGTACAGCTGCCACACGGGTGCAGGGAACCAACCTCGGTTACTCTGAAAGACCAGCCTTGAATATGTAATCCTAATCATCTTTGGGCATCTCAATATTTACCTTTCTCTGTTCAGTTGATTTCCTTTCGAAAGACTCACTCCAAACAACCCCAGATCTCACTGGGATGCCTAAAGGAAGGTCGGGGAGGGAGCAGAAGGAGAAGTCAGACAAACTGTGAGTCTGGCCTTTCAAAGAGTGATGAATCCCAGTGTGAAATCTCTAAAGACCGTAGGCCTTTGGAACACCCTCTTAATTAAGCATCTTTGTCACCAGCAGTTTGCAAGGTGAGGTGGCAACAGATGCAGGACCCTTGACTAGGGGCAGCCAGGGATACCACTCTCAAGGGACTAGAGCTGGGATGAACCGTAGATCCTCAATTCTGCACAAATGGGAGGGTATCCATCACTTCCCGTCCTTCAGGGGAATTATGGGTTCCTAAACGCTTTCACACTCGAGCCCTGTTCTCCACGCTCTGGCCACTGAGGGTTCTCAAGATTATGGATGCTTTCTGTCTAATGCCCATTCCTGCCTTTTCGCTGGTCCAGGATAATTCTTCTGACTAATATTTTTTCCTGTTAGTCTCCTCTACTTTCTTTGTGCCATGGGCATTTCCCCCCCATAGGTCATTGTGCCTGCTATTCCCGTAGCCCAGGATACTGTCTGCCTTTTTTTTTTTTTTTTTTTAAACCTGGATACATTGAGTCCCTTGGCCAGGTCTCTGCTTTTGGGAGTTTTTTTTCTCTACCAAATTGGTCCCTTGTGCTTCTGTAGCTCCTATGGAGTCGTATGCCTAAGATTCCATGTTTGACCATTACTTGGTTCTTCTCCTTCACCGAACTCTGAATTTTGAGATGAGAGGGACCGGGGCCTGGCCTGAAACATGATGTTTTCCATCATGTTTCCCAGAAACTGAAATACAGTATCTGTCACTTATTGGCTCCCACTAAATGCTAAGTGAACCAGCATCCCTGTGTAGCGAGGGTTAGTGTTTACATCACTTATTTTTGGGGGAGGGAGGGAAGGTTAGGTGGAATATAAAGATCTGTCACAAAGTCACAGTGCTAGGTGGAAGAACCTGAGCTGGAGCCTGGCTCCCTCAAGAGAAACGTGCTGTGTACTGGAAGCTTGTGCAGAGATATGCTGCAGTACTTCCTCCATGGCTGAGCCTTGGGTGAGAAGAACAGACTGACAGAGGTGCCCCCTATGGGTGCTGAGCCCTATCAGCGCAGGGAAGGCGCACAACTGGGTTTACTGACGTGTGATCTCTCTTTCCCTCCTCCTTTCTGTGGACAGCGTCAAGCCGAGCCCTCAGCCCACAGCGCAGGCGCAGGCCGAGGATGAGGAGAAGAACCGGAGGACGATAACTGTCAACCCTGCCCACATGGGGAAGGCCTTCAAGGTCATGAATGAGCTGCGAAGGTACTTTCTTACCCTTCCTGTGCCCTTTTAGACGGAACCTGAAGGGTGAGCTTCATCAGGGGCCAAGAATAGACGCTGGGACCCAGCACCCACTGGAGTCTGACTCTTCTTAGCCCACGCTCCGTCTTCCCCCCTTGCAGACTCGGAGACCGAATCCTTCCTCTTAGTATTTGTTTGATACGTACAATTCAGTGACTTATCACACGGGGTGTTCATTCACGCTTAGAGCAGACTGTGGGTAAGCCTGAGAACTGATATTGGAATAACTGAGCAATGACACACAGTTGCAGACTAGAGATTGTGGCCAGCATACATTTGGCTTCCCTACATCGTTCCTGGGACTGAGTTTGGCTCAGGAAGGGACCAACACAATTGGCAGAACATGCCTCTCCTGAAATGTACATTAACGATGTAAAGAAAGCCTGAGATGAAAGGGCATTCGATCCCCCAAGCCTAGCAACGAAGGCACGAGGGCTCTTTTGAAGGCCGCCAGTGGGTTCGAGTGCTGGAAGTGTTTTCCTGTACAAAGCCAACGAGCAGCATTTCTTCCTGTCTTAGTTCCTGACCAGGCCTTGCAGGAGTGGGCGCTGGCTATAAGGTCAGGAATGTGAAAGGTCATTGAAAACCGAGGTACAGTAAGTGTTTAGAAGTAGGGACTTGCTGGGCAGTGGTGGCGCACGCCTTTAATCCCAGCACTCGGGAGGCAGAGGCAGGCGGATTTCTGAGTTTCTAGGCCAGCCTGGTCTACAGAGTGAGTTCCAGGACAGCCAGGGCTACACAGAGAAACCCTGTCTCAGAAAAAAAAACAAAACAAAAAACCAAAAAACCAAACAACTCCCCCCTCCCCCGAAAAAAAAGTAGGAACGTGCCAGGCACCTGGCGGGTTGTAGGTGCGTGCAGTTGTATTTATTCTTACAGGATAAAGCAGATACAGGGATGAACATGAACTTTCGAGACGTGGGTGACAGTTGAGCCAAGTAAGAGTTAAAGACCCAAAGGGTAGCGGGGAGCAGGGAGGGGCCTTCCAGGTAGAGAAAATGGCAGCTGAGAGAAGCTTTGCTGAGGTGAGGGACTGGACATATTTAAACAGATATCCTCTGAACTTGTTTACCATTGTTTGTATGCATCCATATATGTATATATGCTGTGTGTGTGTCACAGTACGCATCTGTATGCTTGTGTGCCTGTGTGCAGGCCGTGTTTGCGTTACAACGTGCATCTATGCATGCATATGTGTATGTGTTGTTTATGTGTGTGTTACAGCGTGCTCCCGGGCGTCAGAGGACAACTCCTAGTCAGTTCTTTCCTCTCACCCTTATGTGGGTTCTGAGGTTTGTCAGGCTTGTGTGGCAAGTTCGTTTACCCATCAAGCCACCTCTCCAGTCCTGAAGTTCTTGTTCTGTTGTTTTCTCATTTCTCCTTTCTGTATGGTCCAGAATTTACCACACACACTCATGCACACTCATTCACACACACACACATACATTCACACTCACACACACTCATGCACACACATTCATCCACACACACTCATTCACACACACACTCGTGCACACTCATCCACACACACTCATTCACACTCACACACTCATTCACACTCTCACACACTCATGTGCACTCACACATACACACATACACACATTTGTACACACTCAAACACATAAACACTTACACACACATACACATTTACACACATTCACACACACTCACACACGCATACATGTCGGCTCCTTGCTGGCAGGAGAGAACCCTGTGGGGTCTGTCAGGGCTGAGCGGGCTGGTGAGTGTCGACGGCCCAAAAGAACCACGCCAGGCCGGGAGTCCTGTCGAAGCAGGAACTCACTTTATTGACTAGGCGCTTGCTTATACAGAGAAGGCAAGGAGGTGGGCACTTAGGTGTGGGAAGAGATATAGAAGGTGGGGAAGGGTGACGGAGGGGAAGGGGCAACTGACAGGGCCAATGGCAAAACTTCACATCAGAAATGGCGGGGGCAGAGGGAGGGCCAAACAGGTCCTGCTGAGTCACCTGGATATGGAAGTGACTGAGACAGGTCTCAAGACTCGAGCCAGGCTTAGGCTCTCCCAAAAGGCTGCAGAAACTCAAGCCAGGCTCAGGTTTGTCCTCAAGGTCCAAACCAGGGCCAAAATGGGGCCCAACACATACACATACACACTCAAATACACACACACTCACACACACACTTATGCACATTTATGCATACTCACAGGAATACACATACACACATACAACACATATACTCACACACACATACACAAACACTCATACACACATACACACTCACACATGCACACATACATCACACACACACACACATACACACACACACAAACACACACACCAAATTAAATTAAGCAACACACAACACATTGTTGAATTTGAGTTAGGTCACCTTCTGGATTCCCTGGAAAGTCTAGAACTTGGTACAGGGGAGGGATGGGGGCCATGTACATGGACTCAGATCTTCTGTCACTGAAGAATCTCTGTGAGGTGTCCTAGATATTGTGTAAGCTCCACATTTACTCCCTTAGGGTACAGATTATGTCAGTCATCCGACTGAAGAGTGGGCTTTCTCATCAGGCCAGAGTTCGCCTGTCCAGCCAGCTGCAGACCTCAGAACAGACACACAGGTTTCTCTTGCCTCACTCTGGGCTACCAACACCCCTTCACTTTAAAGTTAGATGCCATCCGAGCCCCTTTTGGTTACTGGCTCTCCTTTCTTCAAGAATGTCTGCTTGACTTGAGTCTAGCTACCCAATAGTCATACTGTTCCTTCTTCTTTAGGGTTCAGCACTGCCGACATCCGAGGGATGCTAGCTTCTTCTAGACACCCCAAAAATGGAGGTTCATACTTCAGTTCAGACAGGCTTGAGAATGCACGTAGGCGTATTAAATACTCTATTAAGGCTGACCGAACCTCCTACACATGCTTGACTTATGCTCTCTCATGTATAGTGTTTGGGGAAGCTCTGGTCTAAGTCCCACAGGCCTTTGCTGAGATTCAAATGAATGCTATTATCTGTTCTCTTTCTGTTCTGTTCAGACCAATCACACTGCTTATACTTGACTGGGGAAATTTTTAGTTCAGGTTTTCGGCATGAGTTGCCCCCGCCCTCTGTCTTTGCCTTCCTCTCCAGACTACATTTACTTCAGCAGAACCTGGAGAAAATGAGGATGATCAAAAGTCACATACAGACGTGGCTCAGCGGTTTAGAGCACTGACTGCTCCTGCGGAGGACGTGGGTTCAATTCCCAGCATCCCGTCTGTCAGCTCACAACCATTTGTGATTCCAGTTTCGGGGGAATCTGATGCCCTCTACTGGCCACTACAGGCATTGCATGCACACGGTGCAGAGACAGGCATACCTTCAGTCCAAACACCTATCTATATACATAAAATAAAAATAAGGGTTAATCTTTTTAAAGCCCCATATAATTTTGTTAGTGGTATCTACGGATCAATCTTTGGGGAATTGCTTTCTTTTTAGCGAATCTCAGATCTGAGATTCTCTCTTAGTTCTATCGCTGAACATTTTTTCCCCTACGTTACTTTTGTCTAATGTCGATCAAATGGGTAGATGGCATTCCATCTTTTGGCTTATTTAAAATAAAAGCCAGCTCCCTGCTGAAGGATCTTCCCTAACGCCTCATGTGAAAACCCACTTCTAGAAGTTAGTGTCTCATCAGGGTGTTCATCTCACAAGCAAAGACTCTGGTTTCAGTGATGGCTCTAGCACACACTAGCCATGTGGCCTTGGGCAACTTAATTTCTCTGACCTCGCTCTTGTCAAGCATCAATGGAGGCTAATCATAGTACCAACCTTGCTGGGTTGTTTTAAGAGTTGTTAATATGCGTGCACCATGGCGATTATTTCTATAGAATCAATTCCCAGAAACGGGGTAGATTTCAGCAGCCTGGAGGAGACGGGTAAAGATGCCTTAGCTACTGTTGCAGCCCATGAACCTTCCCTTGTTGTGAGTTTGACGACACAGTAGCCACAGTGTGCAGTTGCAGAAGTGAGGCAGAGCAGGTAAGAGACTCAAAGCCTTACCCCTCAGGGAAGCTTGTGTTCTTGTGGTATTGAGAGGCACAAGACAGTTAAAGGCTGTCTTTTAAGAAGCCAAGTAGCACAGGTTAGGCAGGAAGAAGGGAGGCCTGCGTTACTGCTTTATTGATCTGGGTGACTTTAATGGGGTTTACTGGAGAGCAGCTAGGCGGGCTTGGCTCTGCTGAGACTCAAGACCTCCTCCGAGTACCCAGGGGTCTGGGCTGGCTCCTCACGGTGTCTCCATGTTTCCCGCCCTCACTTTGGAGCTATTTTAGTCCCAGCACAGGCTCTTTACAATCTATGAATCACACAACTCCTGAGTTTCCTATGCTTTTTACTTCTGTGGTAGAGAATGAGCTGTTGGCATGGCAACCACTCAGCCCTGCCCCTATGCATTTCAGTGTTCTGTTCTGGCTGTGCTGCTTTTGGGTGGCAGACCTCTAGTGGCTATGGCTCCTGACCTGGAGAGCAGCAGGCGGTGGAGACAAGTCCTTTCCAGAACCCGAAAGAGGGGAGCAGGAAGAACAGAGCAACCAGCCAGTGTTTACAATTTCCCCCCGCCCCCCCCCTTTCTTCCCACTCTCTCCCTTCCACCCTCCTCCTCCTCTTTCTCCCCCCCCCCCCAAGCTTGCTTGTGCTGGATAAGCATGCATTATTTTATTGAAGGGCCTCTGGCCCCCTGTTGGTTTTCATGCCAACCTTGTTGCTACAAGCAATTCTATGCTTTCTTTTTTAAAACAATTATCTGTGCATGTATATGTTGCTCGGGGTGTGTGTGTGAGTGTGTGTGTGTCTGTGTGTGTGTGTAAGAGAGAGACCTGGGCACCCATGCCACAGTTTGTTTGTGGAGACCAGAGGACAACTTTGTGGAGTCAAACTGTGGTAACCTGAACCACTGGCCTGGCTCTTGTTCCTATATGTTTGGTTATTTTAGAGTCATCCATTGGGTGCTCTTTTGTGTCTGCTTCCTTTCAGCTATTGTTTTCTTTTTTGTTTGTTTGTTTTTGGATTTTGGAGTGTGTGCGTGCGCATTTGTGTGCATGCACTTGTGCAAGGTGCACCAGCATATGCATGTGTGTATATTCAGAGCCAAAGGACAACGTCCGTGTCATTCCTTGGGTGTCATTCCATTGTTTTGAGACAGGGTCTCTCAGTGACTTGAAGTCACCTAGTAGGCTAGGCAAGATGGCCCTCGGGCCCCAGCGGTGTGCCTGGCATTACAAGTGCATCCTCACACCTAACTTTATTATCATTATGTTTAATGTGGGTTCTGGAAATTGGGGACCTGCTTCTAAGGCAAACACCTAATGAACCAAGGCATCTTCCAGTTCTTTTGTTTGAGTTTTTGACTCTTGTAGTCCAGGCTAGATTTGAATTCCCGATCCCCCTGCCTCCATCTCCTTAAGTGGCATGTTCGTGTGTGTGTGTGTGTGTGTGTGTGTGTGTGTGTGTGTGAGAGAGACTACACTGCCTTATATCATGGTCTGTAGTTCATCCGTGCTGTAGCACATTTCATCTTTTTAATTGGAGAGTTGTATTTCATCATGGGCAGGTAACAGTCCAAGCTTTTGTCTATAGCCAGCACCGCTTGCCTTTAATCCTCAGGTCCATGTCCTTGTGTTACCTGTGTCTTCATTTCCTGGGTGTGGATATAAGGGGGGGGTATGTGGGGGCGGGGGGACGTGGGGGCGTGGGGGGCGTGGGGGCGGGGGGGCATGGGGGCGGGGGGACGTGGGGGCAGGGGGACGTGGAGGCAGGGGGGACGTGGGGGCGGGGGGATGTGGGGGCGGGGGGATGTGGGGGCGGGGGGGACGTGGGGGCAGGGGGACGTGGGGGCGGGGGGCACGTGGGGGCGGGGGGACGTGGGGGCGGGGGGATGTGGGGGACCTGGGGGTGGGGGCATGTAGGGGTGGGATTGCTCTTTTTCAATTTCTCTAGTTCCTCTCTGATATTTGTTATTAAATGTGATTTTGTTCATAGGTATCGCAGTGTATGTGAGGTGATAAATGATGATTCTGAATTTCTCTGACAGTTGTGAGCATTGTCCCCTGTGATTATTGTTCATTTCCCTGTCTTATTTAGAAAGATGTGTTTTGAAATCCCTTGTCTTCGCTTTAAAATTAGGTTATTTTTCTGTTGATTTCTTGGGTGTAAGTTAGAGTTTTGTTTTCATACTCTGGATAGATGCCCACTTTCGTATAAATGTTTTGTCAAAAAAAAAAAATCATCCTAAGGATTGGAAATCCATGTTTTCCAATGATGTCCTTTAAGCTGCAAATGTTTTAAACATGGGCATCTCACTTAGCAGCTTTTTCTTATGTGGTTTATACTTTTGGTAGCTAGGAGGCCATTGCTTTACCCAAAGCCATGATTTCTTCTACTGGGCTGATACTTCTGAGTCTTATACTGAGGGGTTTGCTTTACTTTGGAGTGATTTTGCTACGATATGAGGCAGCAATCTAACTGCAGGCTTATAGCCAGGGATCTCATCACTATTTATTGAAAAGATTGTTACTTCACAGGTGGCTGGTCATGGGACACGTGTAAAAGGTTAAGAGGCTGGAGAGGTGACTCACAGGGCAAAGTGCTTGCCAGACATAAGGAACTAAATTCAGGCCCCCAGCCCTCTGGAACAAGGAAGGTCCAGCAGCTGAGGGTGATGAGGGTGGAGGTGCAATGGAAGAGACTGGTGGATAGACTCCTGGAGCAAGGCAGCCTAGCCAGTTGGTGGTGAGTTACAGCATCAGTGCCAGTTGGTGGTGAGTTACAGCTTCAGTAAGTGGCTCTGTCTCAAAAATGAGATGGAGGGCTCTCAAGTTGGCTCAGTTGGCTGCCAAACTTGATGACCTGGGTTTGATCTCTAGGATTGTTATGGTGTCAGGAGAGAACTGACCAGTTGTTCTTTGACCTTCACACAAACACATGCTTGCCACGGCATGTACCCCCCAGCAAAGTGAATACACTCAACCCAATTCAAAAGAAGACAGCTGACATTAACCTCAGGCCTCCACATTCATGTGCATACATGCATATGTACTGCTCTACAGACATGTGCACAAACATGCACCCTCTTGTAAGTTAATTGATCATAAGTATCATAAAATACATTAAAAAAGAACAAAGCCCATTTATAAATGGGCTTCTAATTCTTTTCTGTTGATCTGCATAGCCATCTTATGATTGGCTGGCTGGTATGATTAAATACTCTGACAAAAGCAACTTAAAGGATAAAAGGTCTATTTGGGGTCACGCTTTGAGGTTATAGTGTATCAGTGTTGGGAAGATCACAGCTTCAGGAACTTGAGGCAGAGTGTCACATTGTATTCACAGTCAGGTATCAGGGAGCAATGAATGCTTGTGTTCAGCTCACTTTTTCCTCTTTATGAAGTTCAGAAGCCCAACCTAGGGAATGGTGCCACCCACAGTGGGCAGGTTGTTTTTCATCTCAGTTAACCTGATCAAGACAATCCCCCTTAGGCATGCCTACAGCCATCTCCCAGGTAATCTTAGGTCTCATCAAGTTGACAATTAGGATACCATCACCACACCTGTTTTTATGTTAGTATCCTTTTTGGGGGAGGGATTGGGGAGGCTGGTTCTTGCTCTTTTTGATAATTTAAAAAACAGTCTGTTTTAGACAAGAGTCTCACTGTGGCCTCAAAATTGGGCCCCACAAAGTTTGTCCCAGCTAAGACAGTCAAGAAAAATGGGGGGAGCTTATCTGTTTACGTTCTTGTGGTGAGTTAGGGCAGAGTCAGCTCTGCTCCTGTTTGCGCTGTCTGCTGCAGAATGAGGTTCTAATAGGCTTGACCAACTTAGTGCCTAAAGGTCTCACCCTTCCCAGAAGTCCCACCACTGGCACACAGTTCCTTGTCTTCTCTCACCCTACATATCAGCTAGTGATAAAGCCTTGGGATACTTTGAAGAGAACACTGTATTTACAGCCTAGACACCTTCATTCAGGATTTGGCCTTTTGGTTTGGGCATCTCTTCCTTTCTTTGGATTTCACAAGCCAGATGCTGTTGAAGGCCAGGGAAGGCATCTGAAGTTCCTGCTGTATCAGGAGTTATGATCCTGTTTCTCTAGAGCAACTGAAACAGTGCATTGGTGGCTAACAGTGGCTAACTGTGCTGCTCCAGAGGCACCCCAGAGGCACCCCAAACGTACAACTCCTCCATCTCAGCCATGACAGACTCATTGACTTCATCATCCTCACGTAGAAGTCAGACATGACCAAACTACCGTCAAACCAGTCGAGGTGCTTGTCTTCCTTGCCTCTGCTCCTCTTGTTAGCACTTTAAGGGAGGGATTAGTGGTGATCAGGGTGCCATAAAAGAGGAACTCAATCCCATTTCCCCTTTCCTGTGTGCTTCTGTGTGTCTTGATTTCTCTGGGCCTCAGTTCCCTCACTGTAGGATGCAGGCATAATAATTAGCCTTACTTGGGTGAGTTGGTTGTGGAGAGGATTCAATGAGATTGTGTCTAGGGAAGAAATGCCTAGATAAGATAGCTCAGCAAATGACACCATGTCAATGACTTGGAAGGGTGATAGAAAAGTTCTTGGACTGGCAGGGTCTTGGGGCACCTTTAGGTTCTCATATGTCCATTTTTTTCTATGATGAGATGCTGGGGAGTGAACCTAGAATCTTAAATTTGCCAGGAAGGCACCCCTCCACTGACCTATACCCTAATCCAGTGGTTCTCAACCTTCCTGACTCTGCAAACATTTGATACAGTTCCTTATGTTGTGGTGACCCCGACCATGAGATCATTTTTGTTGCTACTTCATAACTGTAATTTTCTACTGTTATGAATTGTAATATAAATATTTTTGGAGATAGAGGTTTGCCAAACGGGTCACGACCCACAGGTTGGGAACCACTGCCCTAAGGCCTATTTTACTTTTTGTTTTGAGACATGGTCTCATTAGGTCTCACAAGGCCACTAAGGCCCAGATCTCCATCACTGATTCTGTCAGCAAATGTGGATTGAAGGCCGGGCAGTGGTGGTGCACGCCTTTAATCCCAGCACTTGGGAGGCAGAGACAGGTGGATTTCTGAGTTCGAGGCCAGCCCTGTCTACAGAGTAAGTTCCAGGGCAGCCAGGGCTACACAGAGAAACCCTGTCTCCAAAAAAAAAAAAAAAAAAAAAAAATGTGGATTGAGTAATTTCATTTACTTGTTTATAAAGATGTAGAACCGACTATGTGATAGGTATGTAGCCTAGTATCCAGGGTACAAGATTATATATGCTAATTCCTTTTCCAAGTTCACAGTGAAGTAGGGGTGACTGCCATGTCAAAAGATAGAAGGTTCTTGTGTGTGTGTGTGTGTGTGTGTGTGTGCATGCACACATTTAGAGGCTCATGCATTGTCACATGTGTGTACATACATGTGGAGGCCAAGAGCTCAGTGTTGGGCATCTCCCTTAATCACTTGTTTTTAATAGAAAACGTTTTAACTTTTTGATAATTTCATACATGCAAACAATGTTTCTTGACCATACATACACCTAAACTCCCCTCCCAACTCCCAGGCACCCCAACATGCCCCCAGCTCCCCTTTCTGTCCTCTCCTTTTTTGACTGATAACTGCTTCTTGTCTGAGTGTTGGCTTACCTTGCTGATTCAGTCTTGGGCAGCTAATCCTAGCTGCAGAGTTCACACGAGCAAGGGCCATGTCCATGTCCTGAAGACAGAATTTCACAGCACACTTCTCACCCTCCAGTTCTTAGATCCTCGCTACCTGTTTTCTATCATGTTCCCTGAGCCTTGGGCTGGAGACTGATACACATGTTCCTTTTAGGGGTCAACACTTGGTAGACATTATCCTCAGCACGGCCGATTATGAGTCTCTGCATTAAGTCCTTACTATTGTAGTGGAAAGGTTCTCTGGTCAAGGCTGATGGGAGCACTGATGGGAGCACTGATGGGAGCACTGAGCAGTGGTTATGAGTGTGAGTATTTAGAAGACTGAGGGACTGCATGCCCCTTAGCAAGCCAATAATAGTAGGTTCCCTCCTAAAGCTTATGGCCTCCTGAGGCATGGGCTTTGACCAGGTTTGCAGCACCAGGCCTGAATTCACTCTTGTGGTCCAGGCCTCACATCCAGTTGGTTACCCCCATACATACTGTACCATCCCTGCATCCATGCCACGTCTTGCCTTGCATGTTGGTATTGCAGTGTACATGCATGTCTTATTTTTAGAGACAAGGTCTCTCACTTAACTTGGAGCTTGCATATTTGACTAGACAGGCCAGCCAGCAAGCCTAGGGATACCTTCGTCTCTACCTTCTGAGTGCTGGGATTGGAGGCATGCATCATGGTGCCTGACTTTTAAAAGTGGCTTCTTGGGGATTGAACTCAGGTCCCCTCATGCTTTAATAGCAAACATTTTACCAACTGAGTCATATGTGTGTACATGTGCGCGCATGCATGTACAAGTATATGAGGCTCTACTCAGAGGTCAGAGGAACACATCAGGTGTTCTACTTAGTCCACAACACTGCCAATCTCTGATGCAGTATTCTCCAGGGACAGGGCCTCTAATTGAACTCAGAGCTAGACTGGTAGCCAGCAAGCTCTAGTGATCTCTCTTCACCCCCTTACAGGCTCTGGCGCTGCAGGCATGCTCACCATTGCACCTGACTTTTTAAATGTGTTCAGGAACTCGAACTGAAATCCTCATGCCTGCACACCAAGCACTTTCCCCCACCGAGCCGTGTGCTTGGCCCCAGACAGTGGTTTCTTTTTTTTCTTTTTTTCTTTTTTTTTAAGCAGTATGTGAGATTGAACTTGTCACTTTATGCTAGGCAACAGTTGGAGTCTGCACAAGACTGTTGGGAGCTCTGTGTGTAAGTTGTCTTCAGGTGACCGTCTTGAATCTGGGAGGAACAGCGGAGTCTGACTTGTTTCTGACTAGTGTTATATTTGCAATGGAGCCCCCTGGTCTTGCTGGTGGCGTGCTCATGTTTCCTGGCATTAAGTCAGTCCCTGAGCTACCCTTGTCCTTATTCGCCGCTGCAGAACTTGGGGATCAGGGCCCTGAAGACCAACGAAGCAGCCTTGGGCTTACTACACACAGAGTAGTCGGGACATCCTTCGCCTCTGCTCCAGGCCTCTGTATTGATAGTATGTGATCCAGGTGGGATGGGGGAGGGATAGGTGCCCATGCCGTGACTCTGTCGTCTCACTGGTGTCTTACAGTAAGCGGCTGCTGTGTGACGTGATGATCGTGGCAGAAGACGTGGAGGTAGAAGCCCACCGCGTGGTCCTGGCAGCCTGCAGCCCTTACTTCTGTGCAATGTTCACAGGTATGGCAGGGGAGCACAGCAACCCGAGGCGCTGGGAGAACACGGAGGGTGGCCGCATGAGGTAGGGGTGGGGGTGGGGCTGGGAGGAGAGGCAAAGCTATGCAACCTGTTAGGAGGATCATCTGTGCTCTGTGCGTTGTGCTGTGGAGAACTGGAGGGAACCCAAGCCTCAGCCGGGCCAGCTGGACCCCTCCAGGAACAAAGAGACAAGGTCAAAGAGCTCGTTAGTCCCAAGCTCCACCATCACAGTCACGAGGGACGCTTGTTAACGATGTGGACCTCTGGACCATCCACTGGGCCTGCTGAGGGCTGAGGCCTGATTCCAGGGACATATCCACCAAGTAGGACTCGGATTCTTGACACCTGACCTAGTGCTTTCCCACGCGGACTACACATTGTTCTTCCCTGGTCACTTCTCCCAGACAGGAGCTGAGGCCCCCTGTAGCACCCGTAAAGGTGTAGACACCTGGAGGCTGGTACAATAACCAAAGCCTGCAGCACCTCTGCCAGGTTTTCAGGGAAGAAGTTGCCTTGCCTAAGGATCTCACATGTAGTATTCCCCGGGCTGAATCCCTGAAAACCGTCGGCTGAGCTTTCTGTTGTCAGCAAACCTCTGTACCACGTGCATGGATCGCCCTCTCCTAATGACAGTCACTGGAGGATGCCATCTGGGCTTGTGCCTGCCATGTGCTTTCTAAGTGGCCTGTGCTTGCTCTGGGTGTGGTATCCATCCCCTTGCGTTCTGGCCTTGTCCCCTTGTGACTACAGCATTTGTGGACGGGCTCTCATGCTGCGCATGCGCTCCCCTCAGAACAGCCTCCTGTCATACTTAGCTCCACACAAAGGTGCTTTCCATCCTGTGTTAGAACTATTTTTATTTAAAACTACATCTGTCTGTTTTTTAACCTGTCTCCTCATTTCTTGTGAAGATAGGACTCTTGTTTGACCTGTTTGTTACCATGTGTCATGGTTTGACTACGCTTGGCCCAGGGAGTGGCAATATTTGGAGGTGTGGCCTTGTTGGGGTAGGTGTGGCCTTGTGGGCGTGGGCTTTAGGACCCTCATCCTTGCTGCCTGGCAGTCAGTCTTCTGCTAGCAGCCTTCAGATGAAGATGTAGAACTCTCAGCTCCTCCTGCACCATGCCTGCCTGGATGCTGCCATGCTCCCTCATTGATGATAACGGACCGAACCTCTGAACCTGTAAGCCAGCCCCAGTTAAATGTTGTCCTTATAAGAGTTGCTTTGGTCACGGTGTCTGTAACTAAGACACCGTATCTTAAATGCTCATAGTGGGATGCATGTATTTTGTTAACGTGGGGATGAAGTGTCCCCTGCTCGGTTGTCAGCTTTGGGAGCCAGAGAGGCATGCCTTGTCCGGGGTGAGTGCACTCCACCCTTAACAGAGACTGGATAAGGTTGGAGGAGGAGCTTGCAAAGAGCAGTGAATGCAAACACTTTTACTCAGTAGAATCTAATTTTCCGCTACCGTAGTGCACAACTGGGCAGGAGAGACCCTGTTGGAAGGGCTTTGTCACTGTGTTGGAAGGTTGCCCCGGCTCGTCCCATGAAGCAGTGGTCTCAGCTTGGAGCTGTGCACCTGCTGAAGTCCACCAGGCATCCTGGTCTCATTTGAGCCAGGACAGACTTTCTACCATACAGCCTGGAACACCTGCCAAGCTCACCACCTGGGGACCTTGAGCCACCCCCCATTCAGAGTGGTCTCAAACGCAAGCTGCAAGGGCTTTAATTCCTTCCCCCTCTTTCCTTCACCCGAACCTAGGTGTTTCAGAATAATTTATCTCATCGTCACTAGTTTTTCAGCCATAGTTTCAGCATGCAGCTCAGCCAGTCACTCTTTGTACGCGTGATTTCGCAAGTTCAGTATTGACAGAGGAGTCTGCATAGAGATATAATGAAGTGTTGGCTCAAAGGAGCTTGGCTGTGGGGCAGGAGAAATGCCTTAGCAAACATAACAGCTGAGGGAACGCATGCTTCTCGGACTCATTTTGGCTGAACGGGGGAGAGAATCAAGAGAGGAAGGAGTTCTCATGTTCTGCACAGCCCAAGCCCTCCACGTGACTCTACACGACCTGGCTACCCCCCAGCCCTCATCTTTTATTCATCCATCTGAATACCTTTCACATGTCTTGACTACAGAAAGAAAAAGCAGAAAATGTGAGCAAGCAAAAGCCGAAGGAAAATCAAAACAGAAATAAATGCATGCACCATAGCGTTTAGGTGACTGTTCTTTCAGATCTCCTATTTATAGATATGTACGTATACAAAGTATCGATGAACACAAATGGGCTCACACATTCAAATCGCCTTTCATAAATGCACATTTAAAAATTACTATTAATCTGGAATGTTTTCCCTTCCCATTTCTAGTCTGCCTAGCTCCCCGTCATCCCTCCTTACGATTTAAGCATCAGTGCCTTAGTGGAGTCTTGTATGAGGGTCCCTCCAAATGTCCTTGAACACAGTTGTCACCTGCTCTGAGCATGCCGTACATTACTGATTGTTATTGCTTATCTGCACACTCCCTTACTCTCTGGTTTTCCTTGTCAGTCACTGCTATATCTGCTTACCCATCACTGCCGTGAACAGGTGCTTGGTAAACCTCAACGGCACTCAGCGTTCCTTCCTGAGCATGGTTCCATGTCCATGAAGTCATGTCAGCGACTTCATAAGATTCCCTCCTAATTGGACATTCATTCCCCTCACTTGCTGGAACACAAGTTAACATTTTCTGTTACAGTTAATGTTTTCGTGGGAATCTTTGCATCTTAATCATTCTTTATGTTTCTAATCATTTTCTTAAAATAGATTCCTGTGACAGGAAGTACTTGGCTAAAGGCCATCCATATTAAAACAAGTCAATTTTTAGATCTATCTATTTTAGGGGTATGAGTGTTTTGTCTGCATGAATGTACGTGCACCTTGTGCCTGCCTGGTGCCCACAGAGGTCCCAAGAGGGCTCTGCATCCCCTGGAGCTGGAGTTAAGGATACTCGTGAGCCACCATTGCCGGGGCTGGGAACTGAACCTGAGTCTGAACCTGAATCCTCTGCAAGAGCAACAAAGACCTTACTTAACCACTGAGCCATCTCTTCAGCCCCAGCCCTATACATTTTGAAGACATAAATATTTTGTATATATACATATTTATGAGTATGCAATTTAAAATGGTATGCCCCTGAATTGCTGAAGTGCAGATAATTTTTTACTTTTTGTTGCTTCACATTTTCTGATCTTCTTTTCTTTTTCTTTCTTTTATTTTTTTTTTGAGACATGTCATTTAGACCCTTAGTTGGCCCAGCTTGTACCCCTGATAGCACCGCATAAGGCTTGTGTGTGTTAGAGACCCCTTGGCTCTGCTTAAACCCTGGGAGAGGTTAAAAAATATCCCGAATAACATTGCAACATGTTCCTACTTATCGGACTTGGCGTTAAATGGCATAAACAACACAAAACGGCCCAGGTGGCCCCTGCCTATTTCTCTCAGCGTGTTCAAGGCCAGAGGAAAGGGGTACACATGGCTTTCTTCTGACTGAGGCCTGTGACGCGATCTTTCAGTCAGTCTTAAATACTGCAGTCTTTGAATCCACACCCCAGACCATGTCCGCCCCACCATAGCATGGGAGACTTCCATCCTGACCACTAAAAGCTCCATGTCCTGTCTGGTGTGGACATGTATTTTAGTTGCTTCCAATGCTTTTAGCAGAGACAGAGAGAGTAGGGAGACCAGCAAGCTGTGCACTGCCCATACTTCAGTCGTGAATATGGAAGGTGTAAGACTGTCTCATTCTGTCACCTCACATAGACACGTCAGTGGATACACCTGGCAGCCTGGCCAACTCCTCTCTGTCTCCTTAAAAAGAGACTTTTTTTTTTTTTTTTTTTAAAATTACATGTCTGTGAGCGGGTATGTCCACTTGAGTTCAGGTGCCCACAGAGACAGAGGTGTGGATCCCCTGGAGTTTGAGTTACCAACAGTTGTAAGCTGCCTAATGTGGAGCTGGGAACTGAACTTGAATCCTTTGCAAGAGCACTGTGTTTTTCCCTGCGGACCTACCTGTCTAGCCACCGTGTTTTCTTTTTATTACGCCCTTTACCCTGGGTTCTGCGTCCTGCTGGACTTCTATTCAGGGGTCTTGACATACATGTTCTCTAGATACATTTAAACACAAGCCTCATTTTATGGTCTTAAAGAAATTTAAGGGTATGTGAGCTAAAGGCCTTAGTCCTATCATAATGGCTAAAATCAAACACATTTGGGCTTTCAACCCAAATAAAACCTTGGTAATAACCTGGTTGCATTTTTTGTTTTTTGATCCTAATATGTTATGGTCATTGATGGTGGTGGTGGTGGTGATAGTGATGATGGTGGTGGTGGTGATGGTGATGATGGTGGTGGTGGTGGTCATGCTGATGGTCATACTGATGGTAGTAGTGGCTATCACAGTAATAGCAGGTGCCATTCTGAGAGAGGAGGGAAAATGTTAAGTGTCTTTATGGCCACACAAGAATTTCCTTCTGTTACTACCTAAGCAGGTAGAGGAGGGACGAGGTTCCAGGGGGCCCGGATGCTGGGATGATCTTCCGCACTGTGGCCTAGCCTTCACACTCATTGGCTCCTTTGCTTCTTACCCAGCCTAGGGATAAAGGCAGGACAGGAAGTATCCTTATTTCTCAGGAGATGGAAGTTAGTCTTTGGCAGTAAAATCAATCGCTCAGGCCCCCTACGGCAGAGGACTGGTTAGGATTCAGGGAGAAGATAGGATCTTTCTTTTTGTTGAGTGTGAAGTTAACAGCTGAAGTGGGCCTTAAGAGCTCAGCTCTAGCTCACTGACTTGGCAAGGCACATCTCAGAACTTGGGTGAGGGTTAAAAATACCTTCTTAATACTTGTGAGGGATCACTGAGTAAGGGGTGAGCATTTGTTGTTGTTGTTGTTGTTTGCTTTCTGCTTAGTGCACAGGATTAAATTACAGTAGAGATCATTAAAGGCTGGAGAAAGAGAGTTCTATAACACAAGGACTCTTGAACATAGCCTTTCCTTCCCTGCAAGGACATGTTGTTCAGAGACCTACTGCCAATATACAATTTCTCATTATCAAGCCTTTGTTTGCTTAATAATAGGACAGGACTTGTCTAGAAGACAAGCCAGTGATTTTTCTAGACTTCTTGAATCTTGTATGATAATTAAGGATTTTTCTCTTCCTTGCTTGGTTGAGTCTCTGCCCACCTGTTCCTGTTTGACAGTTCTTCTTCTAAAAAGATCTCGTTTGTACATCCAGTGTGCTTGTAGAATCTAGGGTGTGAGCTCTTGTACCTCATAGGGGTGTGGAATTAATGGTTCTCTGGGGGTTTCTATGGTCCTGAGAGAAGACTGAGTTCAAGGCCCAAATGCAGAGTCTGAAGACTTCAAATTCAAATCCTTTACTCCAGAACACCAGAGTCTCTCCCTTGCTCTCTACAGGTGTTTTCTCACTGGTTAACCTGCTTCTAGGTTTGTTCTCCCACCCCCAAACCACTTAACATGATGTAGCTACAGTGATCTTCCCAAGACAAATGTATGATGCACCCTCAGCTACTGAAACTCTGCCAGGGCTTCCTAACATGTTGTCGGTGAGCATGTAGGCAGCCCAGATCCTGCGTCCTGCATGAGCATGCATGTGTGTGTGTACACATGCACTAGTATGCATGCCACAGAATGTGTGAAGAGGTCAGAGGACAGTTTTGAGGGTTGGTTCTCTCCTTGGGTCGTGGGTTCCTGGTGGAGCTAGGTCAGCTTTTATGGTCAGTGGTTTTTGTGCCGATCTACCTCACTAATTCTAGACTGAACTTTTTATGCTTCTGTAAAGGTCACATTTCCGTTCATTTCTGTTCCCTCTCCTGGGACACTTTCACTTATTCTCACAGCTTCCGACAAGAAGGAAGCTAATGTTGTCCTCAAAACCTTTACATGTCTGACTAGTTACAACCTCTCTAGATCAGTGGCCTTTTGTTTTTTTTTTAGTTTGTTTGTGTCTTAGTCAGGGTTTCTATTCCTGCACAAACATCATGACCAAGATGCAAGTTGGGGAGGAAAGGGTTTCATGTTGCTGTTCGTCACTAAAGGAAGTCAGGACTGGAACTGAAGCAGGTCGGGAAGCAGAAGCTGATGCAGAGGCCATGGAGGGATGTTCCTTACTGGCTTGCTTCCCCTGGCTTGCTCAGCCTGCTTTCTTATAGAACCCAAGACTACCAGCCCAGGGATGGGACCACCCACAAAGGGCCCTCCCCCCTTGATCACTAACTGAGAAAATGCCTTACAGCTGGATCTCATGGAGGCATTTCCTCCTGTCTCTGTGATAACTCCAGCTTGTGACAAGTTGACACACAAAACCAGCCAGTATAGTTTGTTTTTGTTTTTGTTTTTTGTTTTTTTTTTTTTTTTTTGAGACAGGGTTTCTCTGTGTAGCCTTGGCTGTCCTGGAACTCACTCTGCAGACCAGGCTTTTAAATATACATCAATCCAATGGGAGCAGTGGACTCCATGACCAGGAAAGCAAATATGTGCTCTTGTGTGTTCAGCATTGGGGTGCAGGGATTCCTGGCTGTTAGTCTTTCTAAGCAGAGTCCCCTTTTCTAGAATTTAATACCGTTTTGCAGTTGTGGGTTTGACGGTGTCTACCTCCATCCTCCATAAATACAACCGCCAGACTTAGCTCAGTGAGGGCAGATCAATGGCTTGTTCACTTAGGTCCTAGATCTAGCATGTGGGGCGTATTTGGTATGTGCTAGCTGAATGAACAAATGTCTGCCCCTCATTGGACATGCAGAGATACAGCCGAAGATATGTAAAATGAGTTTCTCTGGGGTGTCTGGCAGAAGCCCCTGGGAAAAGGCCAGCAGAGGCAGTCCCCTGGAGCTCTCTCCTTGGGTTGAGCTTGGAGATGGGAAGAGTTACAAGGTCTGACTTTCTATTTTCTAGAACTATTTTGTCAAACTATTAGAGGTTAGTGAAGAATCAAGAAGAACCTAGATCCTAGCTTGATGTGGTGGCACCTGGGAGCCTGAAGTAGGAGGATTATGAATTTGAGGATAACCTGGGCTACATAATGAGACCCTGTCTTACAAAACAAAACAAAGAATGAGCAAGCCCCTGGATGGCTTCTCTCCATCAGGAATGGCTGCAGCTCACGGCAGCATGAGCTACCAAGAGAAAACTTCTTCCTTTGGCTTCCACTCTGAAAAATACTTGCTTGGCATTTGTTTCAAGTCAGCCCCTCTGTTATGCGCTGAGGCTGCCAGGAACAAGCTCAATGAGACCTCAGCCTCTTGGCTCTCACTAGCTAGGTCTCAGATGGTGATTTGCCCTGAGACTTTTGACCCATGTTTTAATGTTTGTCAAAGGTGTTGGCCAGAGTCGGGGTCAAAATATGGAGGGGTTTATTGGATATGAATCTAAAGCCCATGAGTCATGAGTCTAGAGTAAGTCTAGAGTTGGGCCAACTTCAAGTCTTTAATCTGTGTATAAATACCTCTTGAAATGGCAATTCAATAATTTGTCAGATGGCAGTAGTGTCACTCAGCTCTGGGAACTGTGTCAAGGGTTAAATGACATTCTGTAGATATCACTTAGCAGAGGGCCTAGTCCAGTGCAGGGACTATTATTACTGCTGGTTTTCAGGGCCAATTTAAACTAAAATCTTAATTTGGTATAGTCATTTCTGCTGTTTCATAGGAGTTAATAAAATTAGGGCCGACAAGATGGCTCAGCAGGTTAAGAAAGGTACTTGTCGCCAAGCCGGAAGACAGAAGTTTGATCCCTGGGACCTACTGGTTAAAAAGAGGGACACTAATGTCCTCAAACCTTTACATGTCTGCTGTGACAGACACATGTCAATGCACGTTCACACACACACACACACACACACACACACACACGTAAACACAGACAATTTAGAGCATTCTACGATTGTTTTCCACAGTTATATGACTACAGTTACACCTCTTAGTTCACTACAAGGAAACTCTCTTTTTAAACATTTGTTTATTTTGTATGTTTGCATGTGCATGTGTTTTGTGTGTGTGTATGTGCACACGTCGTAGCATTTGTGTAGAGATCAGAAGATACCTGTGGGCTGTGGACACTGAGCTCCAGTGGTCAGTCTTGGGGTCAGGAACATTTGCTCACTGAGCTGCCTTGCAGACCCTCCATGGAGCACACAGATACTAACTGCTGCCTTGGACCCCAATGTTTTCTTTCTCATGTTATTTTCTTGTTTACTGAAATTTCCCCATTATCCAAAGAGGCAAGAAAAAGCCCCTAGAATAGGGTTTCTTAAACTTTCTCTACTCATGACCACAGACCATATAAAAATATGAAAACAGACATGAATTGCTAATGTCATGGAGGAATTTATTTTAAAGCAATTCTTTTATTTTTATTTTGTATTTTTTTGGGAGAGGAAGGCCTGGCCTAGACACTCACTGTCTAGTCAAGGGTGATCCTCCTGTCCCCACCTCCCTGGATGTGCTGAGAACGCATTATCATATCTGGTTTGAGCAGGCTGGGGTTGAACCCTGGGCTTCCTGCAAGCTAGGTAAGCATACTTCCAGCCGAGCTGCATACTCAGGCCTCTAAAGGAATTCTTTGGTGTACAGTACTTTCACCGCTTCTTAAAGATCTCAATGTATTTTTACGCTAATGAGATGAACGGACATACTTAAAGAGTTCTGTTTTAGGGAGCATCTGATACCACAGGGCACAGAACACCTTCAGTATTCTTCATAGTTGGCTATTTTAATTGTCAATGCCATGCACGAATGCCACTGCACACACATGCATAGCACCACTGCACACACACGCGTAGCGCCACTGCACACACATAGACATTTCAAAGTGGTAGAGGTATGTTTAGAAGCTCCTCAAAGTTGCTGTCCTAATCACAAGTCGGAATTTATAGAGTGCCTTAAAAACTGAGATGCAGGTCAGAAACTCAAACCGAAATTTTTAAAAGACACATATTTTTTAACCAGCATACAGAGTATTTCAGCAGTTCAAACACGATAGTTACTGATCCCTGTCCCCGCCCACGCCCCCCGCTTCTTTTATGTGTCCATAGCCCCAGCAGCCTTTCCCCGTCAGGTCACATGTACTCTGTTTCCTGCTCCTCAGCCTCTGGCATCTCTGTTCCCCATCCCAGCTCTCATGGTGGCCATTTTATGTTGTATGACCCCTGTATACACACACATACACACAAAACCATGGAAAACTAGCAAGCTAAGCTCCCCACACAATGTTCATCTTCCTGCACCTGGGTTACCTCATTTAATGTAATATTTTCTTGTAGACTTCACTTGGCGTTACGTTAGAATCAGAGTCCGTTGTGTGTGTAGAGGACATGTTTATTTCCTGCTTGGCTACTGGTCGATGCCCAGCTTGCTCCTCTCCTTGCTGTTGTGAGTGGGGCATCAACAAATAGGGATGTGTTCAGTGTGTGTTCGGGACTGGCGTAGCTGGCTTCCCAAGGAGTTCTCGGTTTAATTTTTTTGGGAATTACCTCTCCGGGTCATACTCCCACCAGCTGTGAATACACTTCTCACTCACACGGCCTCAGAAGTATTATTGTTATTGGTTTTCTTGGTGATAGCCATTCTGACTGGTCTGTGATGGACGGTTAATGACAGCTAAAAAAAACCAAACCACTGGCCACTTTTGCTTCTACTTTTGAAAAGTATTTAATTAGCTTACTTACTGACTCAGTGTGTGTATGTTTAATTTTGTATATCTGTGTGTGTGTGTGTATGTATGAGTGTGTGTGTTTGTGTCTGTGTATGTGTGTAAGCACACACATGTGTGGGCATCAGAGGATAGCCTTTGGGTGTTGGTTCCTCCCCTTCTTACCAAGTTTGAGACAGAGTCCCTTCACTACTTAGTAGCCCAGGCTGGCCTTCTGGCTTCTTGAGATTCTTCTGTCTCTCCCCCACTGCTTCCTATAGAAACCCACAGAGATTACAGACAGCTTTGATGTGGGTTCTGCGGATCCAGACTCAAGCCATCTGCCCTGTGTGGCAAATGCGTCTACTCACTGACCTTCAGTTGTTCGTCTTATGTATTCTAAATGATAACCCTGTGTGTAAGCATAGCCAGCAAATGTTCTCTTCCATTCTGTACTTCCCTCTGCCATGGTTTCCTTCTCTTCAGACAGCAATTCCTAAAACCAAATATTCTAACACAACAGGGTACAGAGACATGCTACTTTGGTGTATGCTGAAGAATGACAGTAGGGAAATTCTCAGTTGTTTTTTTTTTTATATTTAAATGATTATGTTCCTGTAGGGGCAGAACAACTTACCCGTGCTGTAAAAATGATGCAGTCCATAAAACATCCCATTCGTGAGACAGAGCCAACGTGTTTCAGGCAGTTTCTTGGCACTGTGTAGTGTACTGGGTATTCAGGGTGGTGTGACACTGACCAACCATGCACTGGTGAGCACTGCCAGAGAGACTGCGGACTCACTGTGAGCACTATACAGGATGCTGACCTGCAGTCTAGAGAAGCCTGCTTACCTGTTACAGGCCACAGAAACCTGAAAGAATTTGATAAATCAGTTATTGTCCCAGAAAATAGGATCCCTCTGATCTCCGAACCTATCCATGTGTGAATACACACACACAGATTGTTCACACAGTTTTAATAGTTTCTGATTGTTTATCTAAAACCTTCACTTGACTCCCACACACAGATTCCACAGAGGAAAAGGCGGTCGGCCCGGGCCTGACCCCACACCTCTGGGTTCTTACAGCTGTTCTTTCTGAGGCCTCTGTTCTTTAACTTGTCTCTGTGACACAATTAGTGATTGGACCCTCATTAGTGAACTTCTAAATAGCCATCCGGAGGGAAAAACATAAACTACTGATTTCTTTGCCTGTGCTTGTTTTTCTGTCTGTATGACTCAGCGTAAACTCTGGAGGATTGGGACCCCATCTTAGGGGGCAGGAGGAGTCTACCACTTTCCCTCCTACCTTCTCTCCATGGCCCCCTGCCCCAGGATGCAGTGAGTTCTGGTCATTGACCTTCACAGTACCCAGAGAAAGAAAGACATGGGAGCTCCTGGCCTCATTTGTCTGACAAGGAGACTAGGAGCCAGGATTTGACGTACCCAACACCACCCACTTTCGAGTCATGTGATCTGGACTGTGGCAGGGTGGGTACTGTGCACTGGTGGTGTGATTGTGTAGCATGGGGGTGGGCATCAGGAGCCCATGTATTGCAGTGCAGCGTATTTTCTTGGGTGACGGGAGCCCTGTGTTATACTGTACTGAATCTTCTAGGTGCTGGCATGTGTCTGAGACAGGCTGTTTGCAGGCGGCTCACACCAGGGCTTCTGGCTGGGTCATCTCTTGGTGTCACATTGCCCTCTGATTGTGCCTCTGCTGTCTGCTGCCTCAAGTCCCTGAATGTGCTGCAGAGGCTTGGTTCTAGGTTGGCACCGGCATCAGCAGGGCTCTTGTGACTGGGACTGGTGCTTTTATTGAAAGTTCTCGTGTCCTGGCTACGGACCCTTTCTTGGGTTGTTACCAGGGACTCCCAGCTGTTCATCCTGCCTCCAGCTCAGCTCTCTCCCACCTATGCATCCAGGATTTCATTCAGAAACCTCCTTCTGTAGACCATCAGAGAAATCCACATCTGGTCAAAATGCAGAGAACAGCTGACTGTAGAGTGTCCATCCCCCGTCAACATATCTACAACATAGCTCCTGTAACTGACAGCTCAGGGAGCACCAGAAAAGACGAAGCAGACAGACTGTAAGAGGACCAGGACATGTCCGCTGAGAGACAGCGTCTTCTACTTGTGACAAGGAGCTGCACCTATGAAATCATAACAACGGACAGGACCTCCAAATGATGCCAGTTGACATGTCACCGTGGATGGGAAAATCTTAACAGGACCTCATCTCTAGATGAAGAGCTACAGGCAGTTAATGATGAGAGAGAGAGAGAGAGAGAGAGAGAGAGAGAGAGAGAGAGAGAGACCTTTCCAGAGAGGAGCCCCCCACACCCATAGTTTATCCGATCCTGAATGGTCAGCCCTAAACACATAGATGTCCTGGCAGCACTACCTGGACCCAGCAGGTTGTGTTTACGTAGATGTGGGTGTGGAAGAAAAGGCCATGACTTCTAGAGTGAGCTGTGGAGCGTGAGAGGGAAGGGAAGGGTGGGGATGTAGACACAACACTCACGTGCAAAACCCTCAAGAAGGGCACTCCACCTGTTCTTGTCCTGCTCCTGGGTAGGACCTCAGCACTGTCACCCTCGCCAGGGAGCTCCCCTGCGTACTGCCCCACTGGCCATGGCCATGTGTACCTCTCTAGCTTCCTTCCCTGCTCTGTGCCGAGCCATGCCAGCCTCTCACTGTCTCTCAGATACAGTATCCACTTGGGTCCTTCCTCCTTTACACTTGGCCCCCACCTGGCCCCTCCTTCCCCTCTTTGCTGTCCTGTCACCCCCAGATAAGTATGCGCTGTCCTGGGAGGCCCTCCTATAGCTCCCAGGTGTGGTCTGTGTCCCTTCTCTGTGCTTCTACCTGGGACCGTGTTTCATGGTGTTTAAAGCTATGGATTCTGAAGTCAGGCTCCCTTTCAACCCATCCTGGCAGCTAGATGTGTGTTCACAAGATGAATGAGCTCCCTTCCTGGGCCTTGCTTCTTTGGTTTGTTTGTCTGTTTTGTTTTCTCTATGTAAATGAGGCTAATTTTATAACCAACAAACATTTCTGTAAAGTTTGGAAGAGGCAAGAATTTAAAGTGCTTCACCAAGTGTTTGGCTGTAGTTAGCAATTAACAAATACTAGTTTTTCATGTTGTCATGATAATTTGTGCATATTTAGATTTCTCTTACAAGACCTGCCTTCCTTCAGGGCTGGTTAAGAGCTTGCTCTCAGTGCCTGGCCCTGGATACAGTTGTCGGTAAGCACGGCTCAAAGCCTGGGCTACAGAAACAGGTGGCAGAACACAGAATGCCTACAGTTGGTGTATGAGTGACCCAAGGTCATTATGACCTTGACATCCCTGTGCCTGACTCTCTCCAGTGGTTTCCAGGGGCACAGGCAAGAGCTTGCACGTTTCCAAGACAACAGTGCAAGAGGCAAATTGGACAGAGGTGCCAAATTCCCATCCTTTTCTGTTTTGTTGTGGAACTGCAGGTGACATGTCTGAGAGCAAAGCCAAGAAGATTGAAATCAAGGACGTGGATGGGCAGACTCTCAGCAAGCTCATCGACTACATCTACACCGCAGAGATTGAGGTGACAGAAGAGAACGTGCAGGTAATCTCACCAGTGGCCCACGTGCCACGCACTCAGGACCTGCCACATCAGCGTCCTGCCCTTTAACCCTCACAGCTCCTCAGGGTCACTAAACAGGAAACGAAGCTGCAGAGAATGACATCACTCTACCTGGGCACATGCCAACCAGCATAAGGGCAGAAGAATGTACCCTTGTCTGTTCAATGTATGCCCAGCATGAGCTGTGCTTTTCACCCCCCAATTTACATAATATCTCTGCATGAGCCCAACCCTGGGGTGCTGTGTTTTATAAAAAGATAGGAGAGAGCAGAGATATGCTTGGTGGAGGTGCGGTAAGGTGTGGGGGGTGGGGGGCCTCTGTGGCCCATGCTCAGGCATCCCTTCCACCTGAGGGACCAGCCACATGATCTTATAGTATAGAATTGAGTTTATTCAGGGCATGGGGGGGGGGAGTTGAGGGGGTAGTAGAGACAGAGAAAGAGAGAGAGAGAGAGAGAGAGAGTAGAGGCCGCCATGAGCAGTGGAGAGAGGGGGAAGGGGAATAGGGAGAGAGAGGGTAAGGAGCAGGAGAAAGAACAAGAGGCAAGAGAGCAAGAGAGAGAGAGGAGGGAGCAAGCAGCCCCTTTCATAGTGAGTCAGGCATACCTGGCTGTTGCCAGGTAACTGTGGGGTGGAGCTAGGACCCCCCCCCCCAAAAAAATCCCCGATAACAAGTAGTGAGGAGTTTTTAGCTCATGTTGTACTTAGCTTATGAAGGCGGAACCAGAAGCTCAGCGATGACTCCTCTTCTCCCCAGGCTGCCCTTATGTCTCAGGGGTTGAGAGGCCGTTCATGCTGTTTGTCTTACAGCCTTGGTCATGCAAAGGCCTGGAGCACATGGAGGGTGAGCAGGAGGTTGGAGTCTCACCAGAATGTGTGGTGATGACACACTGCATGCACCTTTCCCCTCTTTCTCAACCCTGCCTGGCCCCCCCCCCCCCCCCCAGCCATCTGGAGCCTGAAAAAGAGGAGCCAGGAAAGACAGAGGACCCAAGAGAGGACACACATACTGTGCTTCAGTTGGGGAGATGACTGGGGAGGGGCAGTCTTGACCCCCACGGATCACGGGGCTGAACAGACAAGGGTACACTCTTCTGCCCTTACAAAAGTGGCCGAATTTATGTGACTTGCAGGGTTTGCTAACGCCCCTTTAGTGATGAAGACACCACAGGTTAGAGCTGTCTGAGAGACTGGCTTGTTCTTAGCCCCAGTGTTCCTATTACCTGCCACACTGTAGATGTAACAGCACTGGTCCCCTGGTGTCTGTAGTGTGGGAATCAGGGCAGACATCCATTAAAGAAACACACGAGTCCCCTCTGTGCACAGTCCCACAGTGGCAGAGGGTACCAAAGGACACTTAAGACGAAGGGAGGTTTTTGGGAAGGATCTTTTTTAAGAGTTAAGCTTCAAGCAGAGGTTGAGGATTGAGTGGTAGGCGGAAGGTGCTAAGGTAGGGTCGGGTGCAGGTGGGGAGATCGAGTGAGGCACATTGCATCGTCCCTGCATAGCCTGTTGTGCCAGGAAGGTCTCCTGACTTTAGATAGTTACTATAGCACTTGGGCTAATCCGCCATTTGTAGAAATGTAGGTCTCACTGTCCTGGTTGGCCTAGAGCTCCCTGTGTAGACCAGGCTGGCCCCAAACCCATAGAGATCCACCTGCCTCTGCCTCCTGAGTGCCGAGGCTAAAGGAGTGCGCCAGCATGCCTGGCTCAAACCATATTTCATACACACTAGAATGTGTAACTTGGATAACTAGAAAGGCTCTGTTTTGGTCCTTACTTCTTGACAGAGATAAGATGGTAAGAGCAATAAAACAGTAATAAACAATAATTTATTTATTAATAATAAATAATAATAGAGAATATCTATAATGTTATTAATTAAGAAGTTAAGGCATTAATTAATAAATAAAAGTAATAGGCATCCATCAGTAAAAAGGTAATTTTTACAACTCTGGTCTAACCCCGTGCTGATCTCTCTGGCTTACAAAATCCGTTATTTCAAGGTGATGACAGCAGATACCAGAGAGCTCTTTAGAAAGTGACTTTGTCATTACTTTTAAAAACGACTTTGTCTGAGAGGGAGGGGGGAGAGGGGGAAAGGCAGAGTTAGTGCAGTTTAGAGGGCAAGTCGAGGCATTAGTGGGGAGGTAGCCCTGGGCCGCCTTCGGCGTGGCCTCTGGTTCTGCTGGAGGAGAAGCAGTTGAATCTGTGTGCTGGCCCTCTGCCTCCCTCCCCCTGCTGGAGCCATTCCACGTCCCTGGCACCCTGATGCCAAGTTCAGTCTTCTCCATACAGCAGAGGTCGTAGGAGTGCCCACACTATAGGTATCCCTGAGCTGTCCGTGCTCAAACCCTGGCTTCCCTCATTATCTGGTTCTGAGGTTGAAGCAAGCTAGGTGATTTCTATTTGCCTCAGGGTTTTCATTTCATAGATGTGGTCGTGATAACAGCGTTTACTGAAATAGGGCTGGTGTGGGGAGTGAGCCTGCTGACATGGCCTTAGAGCAGGGCCTGGCACACAGTGCATAATATCACCTAAGCAGGGTGATGCCATCACCAATACTTAGATTCTGATGGGGACTAAGGACAGGTGGCCGGATGGGGTGAAGGGAGTGATCTAGAATTCCCATCTAGAAGTGATCTAGAAGTGGCTGAAAATTCCTCTCAGCAGAGCATACTTTATTGTACCTTCTGGGGTATGCCCAGAATGCCTGGCATGAATGGAAGCCTGGGGCAGGCACCATCTATTCATATGAGGAGAGGAATCTTTGGGCTCTCGGCTGAGGATCGAGGGCTGGAAAATCTCGATCAAGGCACAGGGCCACGGGCTGTCTCCTGCTGTGTGCTGGGCTGTACAGAAACTCATCTCGTCCCACATTTGGACAGTCATTCAGCACTTTTCTTCTCGAGGTACTATCCTGTCACAGCATCCATAGAGAAGTAGCTGTGACAGGCTGCTTCCCAAAGGAGCTCTGTAGGCAGAGACAGATGGTGGCCCGGGTGGAGGTATCCAGGAGAAAGTAGTCACTACTGCCTGATGGGGGAAGAAGAAGCAGAGCAGACCATACGCAGGAAATGTTTGGGCCAGACTTTAGAGGAAGACAGGCTGGTCTGGCTCGCCCTTTCTGTCTTTGTGCACACCCACTGAACCCAGGTTGTAAGCCCCCTAAGGGGCCTACTGTCAGAGATTGGGACTCGGTGGAATGATCCTGAGAGTTAAATCTTACCTCTTCCCAGACTCACGTCCCTGTCCCTTGGAGAACTGGCTGTTCCTTTGTGGAGGTAGCCACAGTTTGTCTAAGACTTACTAATGTGATTCGAACCCAGGCCATTCAGTCTCTCCACAATGTCCTCATGTGTACCAGCTAGGAGGGAGACTAACACAGTCCCTGTCTGTAGCCGATGTTCAAATGGGCTTAATAACCCGCAAGTGGAGTGGGGACCTGAACCCAGCTCCTCATGTGGCTGTGCTGAACTCATTTAAGTGAATGATCTGAGCCTTGGTTTCTGCCCCTAGTGGTCAATTATAATCAAAACCGACAGTGCTAGTGGCGTTCTCACTCCCATAAATGCATCACCCTGGTGGCACCACCGTGACTACGCCCACTGTACTGTTGAGACGAAGGCACACAGAGCTAAGGTCATTGTCCTTGGCCACATGGCCAGCAAGTGGGAACACCAGCTCTGAAAGTGACACTTTGATCGCCCGCCGTCCTGTCACCTGGACCTTGCTTGTACTCATCTGCCCTCCCTCCCCCAGCCCCTGCCCCACCCCCTCCCCCCTAAAAGGCTCTCATAAGCACTTCTGCTCAGCAAGCCCCCGCTGAGTGAGGCCAGGATGGGCTCTGGTCGCCCTTCACCTGGCCTCTGGTGTGCCCTGGGTTGCGCCTGGCCCTGCCCCCTCCCTCCCACCGCCTGTATGGTGTTCCAGGATGAGGTGTTTTCTGAGGCAGGGCATTTCCTCTTGTTTTTGCAAAAGGAAGCAAAGCCTGTGACGGGATATCCTCTGCTGTGTTTTCTTGTGATATAGGGAGAGACAAACAAGACAGGCCCAGCACAGGAGAAGTGGAAGGCTGGCTATTTGCAGGGGACCTGTAAACCCCTTGCTGTGGGCCATTGCAGGCTTTCTTAGGAATGAGGTGCTGAGAGGCAAGCCGGATGCTTCTGACCCGGGTAATTTTCCACGCTGATGGGTAGTTCCAGCTAACTCCTCCTACCCTTAGCGGCCAGCGGTCCATCCTATGGCTCTACCCTCACAGTCTATTTCAATAGACTGGGCTCAGGAAGTAGAGAAGAGGAAATGCCCTCAGGTTCTGCTGATGTGGAAGATGGGGACGACCTGTTACCTTCCCCTGGGGGGCTGGGTTTGTGTGTACGGCCCTATCTGAGGGCCTCAGTCTATCCCCAAGCAACAGCACTCGAGGCGGCTTATCTCCTGGTCTCCTCATCCTTTCCGTTAATATTACGGCCTCCTCCTATCTTCTTCCTGTCCCGAGTGAAGCTAGGGAGGGCAGAAAGGGCCTTTAAGCTCGAGATCAAGGAGTGTAGGAGCTACTAGACCAGCAGGTTCACTGTGGGAAGCCAGGGCAGGGGGCCACTCTCAGGTAGGAGGGGCCTCTCTTAGGTAGGAGGGGCCACTCTCAGGTAGGAGGGGCCAAGCAAGGAGACGGTGGTGAGTGGAAACTCATTAGCTGTCTGCTAAGTCGGTTTTGTGAAGAGTAGGGAATTTGAAAGCTATGTGGGTAGTCCGCCCACACAAGTGTGAGGTTAGAATGTAACCTAAGGCACGCGCTCAGGAAATAGTTTGTTATTGTACTTCTCAAGCTGGCTGTCATGAGCTTGAAAACTGAAGCACTAAACTGTGCTGTCTGTCCAGAGGGAAGGAAGGAAGTGTGTGTGTCTCCTGCATGGTCTTGCTGAAGCTTGGCAGGGAATGCAGCCTGGGGATAGGCAGGAATCTCAACCATCCAGAGACTTACTGGCAAGAGATACCTCCACCCCCATGCTAGCATACATAAATGTTCCAGGTTGCCTAGAAATGAGGGGGTCCCCCGGAACTTGTCCTAAAACTAGCAGGGTCAGACAATCCCCGATGATTGGCCAGAGGCCCTGCGGGGTCACGTGGCGTGGAGCCTTCCATCCCTAGTGTGTACCCAGCGAGAGTGGCTAATGGATCTCCACCTCACTGGCGGGCAGGGACTAATCTGGTCTTGGGATCTGTATGGCCAGGCTGAGTGGCCCACAGGTTAATTGAGTTTCCAAGTTTATGGTTTCTGAGTCGGGTGGAGGCTGCCTGGTAGGGATGGAGCTAGGGCAGCCAGACTTGGGCTCTAGCTGGGTTCTCCTACGGTTTTACAACTCTGAGGTGAAGGCGATTTTTATCTCTTTCTTCTTCAGAAATGAATCAGTGGGCCAGAAAACACCAAGGACATTGTGTTAACTCAGCCTTGCTGGGGACACAGCAAGAGAGAGGCGGGGTGGAGGGTGGGAGGAAGGGAGGGGCCTTTCCTGGGAGCTGTAGAAGCTGGTAGATGGGCAGAGCCCTCCCTGTAGAGAGTCTGCTCAGTCAGCTACATAGTGGAGCTCTTGGGGCAGAAGTGAATGCATTTAGTCAAGGAAGATGAACAGGGCACACTGTCCTTCCACGGTACTGGAAGCTCTGGGGTGTCCCTCAGTGCTGTCAGACCAGGACGGGTGGTTACCCCTTGTGGAAAGACAAGGCCCAGGAATAATCAGTATGGCACAGTTTTAGGCCGAAGCACATAGAGGTGATGGGAGGCTACATGGAGGGTTTGGAGATATTCTGGGAGATCAGCATCCAGCATTTAAATTAAAAAAAAAAAAAAAAAAAGGCACATGTTATGCCCCGAATAAAGAGAACACATGCAGACGTGACTGCAGCCATGTCTTCCTGGGCAAGCCATAGTAGATGGGGACAGCTGGAGTTGGCCTGGCTCAGCCTCTCTCTCTGAGAAGCTGGGGGGGGGGGGCAGCTGGGAGGAAGAATGTAGGAACGGAATTCTTACGAGGAACTGGTGCCAGGTGGGTGGTTTTCGCCCAAGTTTCTTTTTTGGTAAGTTATCCCGGCTGCTTGCCTCTTCCACAGAGTGAGAGGGGACAGCAGAGCCCAGGAGGGCAGGGCATTTGTCTTGTTTTTATGATCTGGAGGGCAGGCTGGGCAGCTGTGGGAAGCTTGGTGAGGGTTGGTAGTGAGTGCCCAGCAGGCTTGCTCAAGCCAGTTTCCCCTGGCTCTTAGGAAAAACATGTGCGCACACACCCAGGCAAGAACGACTCTGTTTTCCATGATGCAGAATAAGTGTCCTGTGACTTTTCAAAAGAGAACTTAGCTCTCCCCTCTGAGGACACACTTGGAGGACTCCTTTGCTTTTTAACCTGTTGGGAAGGAGGACCATCCAAGCACACAGTGGCTGGGGTGACTCTCTTCTTTTTGTCAGATGACAAGTGCCATAAAAGCAAGACATGGTTTATTTTGGTTACTACTGGATCTTAGAGCCTTGACCAGTGTCTGCATGTAGACGAAGCAGTTAGGTAGAGAGTGGGGTAGTGAACAGCTCAGCGAGTGTGTTCTGATTGAGGACGGCATGCCACAGTCTTCAGGGCCGTGGGTCCCAGAGTCGGCTGCCTAGAGAAGCATGTGAGGGAACCTTAAATATCGCTCCATGCCCAGGTCACACCTGCTGTGTGACATTATTTCTGGGGAGATGTAAACATTTATTTGTCCCAGATAGGGAACCAATGATGGACCAAAGAACAGATGTCCCCAGAGTTTAACTTGGTAAAACCAATATGTTTTTTGGGGTCACTCACAGGAACAGATATGACTCAAAGACTGCGGTATCACCAAAGCCCACACCATCATGGGTGGCAGCTCAAGAAAGCAGGAAACTGGGAGCTCACTGCACAATCTATAGGCAGATCAGGTCGGAGGGAATACTTTGCAGGAAACTCAGCTTGTCTGAGAGTGTCTCTCCCCAGTCCTTACTGCTTGCTTATACCAACGTAGGGAGGGCGGGCCTGGTGGATCTGGTCAGTTTCGGGGACTTCCTGTTTTGTTTTTGTTTTTCTTTTAAATCTCCTTAGCTTAAGAGCGTCAGGACGGAATGTTTCACCTCCCCCGAGAACAGCCTCTTGTTCTCCTTCCTTGCAGACACTCCCCTGTTTCCCCCAAGATACAAGGGTTTAATCTCAGAAGAAATGGCACACAATAGCCTGTACTCCTCAGGATGTGTAATTCTCTGGGTGAAGCCAGTGTGTGGCCATGTATAGTGCTGCAGGTGTGCATACACTGTGTCTCACTGGGTGTAGTTCCTGGTTGTCTCAGTCAGGATTTCTATTCCTGCACAAACATCAGGACCAAGAAGCAAGCTGGGGAGGAAAGGGTTTATTGAGCTTACACTTCCACGCTGCTGTTCATCACCAGAGGAAGTCAGGACTGGAACTCAAGCAGGTCAGGAAGCAGGAGCTGATGCAGAGGCCATGGAGGGATGTTCCTTACTCGCTTGCTTCCCCTGGCTTGCTCAGCCTGCTTTCTTATAGAACCCAAGACTACCAGCCCAGGGATGGCACCACCCACAAGGAGCCCACCCCCTGATCACTAATTGAGAAAATGCCTTACAGCTGGATCTCATGGAGGCATTTCCTCAAGGGAGGCTCCTTTCTCTGTGATAACTCCAGCTTGTGTCAAGTCGACACACAAAACCAACCAGTACACTCGTGCAGCATGTACAAGGTCACTCGAGTTCTTAGACATGAGTGGGCTTGTGGGCTTTCAGGCCTGCTGAACCTAAACCTGATTTTACTAAGGTCCTGGGATGGAGGTGACCCTGGAAAGCTTTACGGGTTGGAATGATACTGAGACTCCCCTTGTGGGCAGAGCTCCAAGGGCAAAGCAGTCTGGGAAGGCAGTGGAGAGCCATGAGAAAATTTTAAGTTCCCAGAAACATGAAGGGACAGTGATTTGGGGGATGAGCTTCTGCTCTGGGTCCAGGTATCTCAGAGGGTCACTCTCTCTTGCAGGTACTGCTTCCAGCAGCCAGCTTGCTGCAGCTCATGGACGTGCGTCAGAACTGCTGTGACTTCCTGCAGTCTCAGTTGCATCCCACCAACTGCCTGGGCATCCGAGCCTTTGCAGATGTGCACACCTGCACCGACCTCCTGCAGCAGGCTAACGCCTATGCAGGTAAGGCAGGGTGGCCCACATTTCCGTGAGCTCATGGATCAGGTGACTAAACCTTGCCCGCTGGGCACTCTCAGAGATCTTGAGAAGCAGTTTCTGTTCTAAAGCAGCTATGAGTTGGTTAGGGAGACAAAACACGGACACTGAATAGTGGGCAAGTCTAGCTCATTGCCGAGTGGAATATGGTGTAGTCAGCACAGAGAGAGCTGAGAAGCATTGGGAAGGTGTGCCCATGTGCTTGTGAGAGAGTTCATGAGAGTGTGAGCAATGTTGTGCATATGAGTGTGTGAGAATGGATGTGTGAATTTGGGTGTGTGAACTTGTGTGTATACAGATATGTGTGAATTTGAGTGTGTGAACTTGTGTGTATACAGATATGTGTGAATTTGAGTGTGTATGTGCAGGCACTAGAGTATGTGTGCATATGTGTGTTTCTGTGTGTATACAGGCATGTATGTGTGAACTTGCATGTGTATGTGCCTGCATTAGTGTGTGTGCATGTGTGTAGCATAAACTAAGCTTAGTGTTGAAATGGATCTTTTTCTTGTTTAAGACAACTTTTCTTTGGTCAAATTGCTCTCTGTAGATGATATTGGAAGTTGAACACCCTCCAGGCTCCCAGTGATTAACAAGTGCCCTCTTACACACTGTCTTGCTTTCTAGACTCACTAATTTTTTAAGTCTGAGAGGAATTAAAGTACAAGATGGGCGTGGCATCACACACCTGCCACTCAGCCTTACAGAAGCAGGAAGATCACCACAAGTTCAAGGCCCGTCTGGGTTACATGATAAAACCTCACATCAAAACTAAAACCAAAGCAAACAAATCAACCAACCGACCCCCACCGAGGGGGAGAGTGTAGTCAGACACATGTCAGAGTGATGGAGCATCCAGACTCACATCAGAGTGATGGAGCAGCTGCTCATCAGTTGGGAGCAAACACTGCTCTGAGAAGACCAGAGCTGGCTTCCCAGCCGCCATGTTAGCTTCTCACAATCACTCCGTTCAAGGGATCTGGCCTCTATGCCCATCTGCACTCATGTGCATAGACCCACACAGAGCTACCCAATTAGAAAGATACATAAAATCTAAACAAAAAGCAACTTTACACACTGGCTTCCTCCACTCACCTCAGAAACCTGTGAACACTGTTAGTTTTAAATTTATTTGTTCTAGACATTAGTGTTGACCTCTCCGGCTGGATAAGATTGGGCCTTGGAAGACTTCCCTCCTGCACACTGGCTTACCCACTCTTTATCCTCACAACAGAGCCAATCAGTGTTACAATGAGGTGTTTTAGTCAGAAAAAATATTCACAAATACCAGAAAGGCGGCCAGGAGCAACTGTCTTTTCCTTTAATATGTGTGTAACTACACTAGACACAGCCGGAGGAGCCTCCGTCTGGCAGTGTGTTTTCTGGGCAACACTGGACCTTGGAGAACTTGTTATCTGGTATCTGAACAGAGTCTTGGGAGGGAGAAGAAATGAAGGTAACTATGCCATTCATCGTGCTTAGCAGGACATTCTCCCTCAGCATTCATTGCAGGAAATGGAAGGATCCTGAGTTATCTAGGAAATGGGTCTGACCATCTTAATTGCTTGGTTGGTGCACAGCTGCCTCACTGTCTACCAGGGGAAAGTTTTATCTCATTCCATTCCCAGATAAACAGCGCCGTGCCTGCCCCTCTCTTCTGCTTCCTGTTTAGCCAGGACCTAGGAAATGAGATGAGGAGCTGCTGTCTGCCCTGTGCTGCAGTAGTCCTTGTGTCCATGGAATGACGAGCGTGAGCCCTGTTGCTTTTGGTTCTTTAGTCAACCCCCTAGTACAGACTGTTGGTCCTCCATGGGAAGGCACACATGACCAAAGGTCATAGACTGTGGGAAGGTAGACATGACCAATGGCCACAGACTGGAATCCTCCATGTGGATACACACATGACCAATGGTGAAGATGTCCTTGAAGCTGACCATTGTGAAGGACTTCTGGTAGCCCTGGCTCTCAATCCTGTTGGCCTGAACTCCGCTGTTTGTCATCTGTCCACTTGTGCTGTCCTTCCTCCACCTTCACTCTCCTTTTAAGGGTCCCACGTGGAAGAGGCCCCTTTCCTGAAGGATGTTGCTCAGGTTTGATGTAGCAGGAGCCAAGTCAGGATGAGTGTCTGCACGTGTGGTCCCACTGTGAGAATGTGTCAGCTCAAGGAAGGTATGATGCTGAGGTACTTGGACTTCTGTCCCCTCCTTTCTTATCTCCTCTGCCAGCCCTCTCTGCCAACCCACCCAGTGTGTACATCCATACAAGCACTATGCTTTCTCCTCCCCCCCCCATCTCATGGTAAGCCAGATCTGTGGGAAGGTGGAGACGATGCTTCGTGCTGGTGCTCCTGGTCCTGATGCTGTCAAAGCGATTGACTTCTGGCAGCAGCTTCTGCACGTGTCTGTTGGTAGCCTAGTGAATTTTCATTACTAGTATTTATTGGAGCTTTTCCTTTGGTTCCCCCTTTTACACCTCATGAATAGCCTCCTCAAACATACACAACAGTTGAGGAGACCAGGATCCCAAGAGGTAAGATGGTCTGAGGAGATGCAAGCAATGAGGGCAGGGACGGAATTCAAAGCCAGTGTCCGCATCTGTGGCCATTGCCTTCCACAGCTTCCAGTTTGCACAGAAGGGTAGCGAGGAGCATGGTAGCTGGAGTGAGCCTATCCCACTGAAATGGTATGCTTGATCGCCTGTGTCACAGTGTCACCAAATCCCTGCATCAGGCAGTGTAGACAGATGGACAGACAGCTGATGCTGGTACAGACTTACAGTCATCTTGTGGTTATCTTGTGGAGAAGCACAACGTGGATATCTTCTCTTCTTGTATGCACCATACCTAGCCACACAGAGATTGTCCCCTCTGCACGGGTGGCCATGTCTACATTCCCTGGCTCAGTTAACATGCTTGACAGACATGGAACCCCCTCTCTGTGGTGCAGGCCGGTGACCCTCCCACAGCCTGCCTTCTGCTCAGCCTCCGATTTGTAGAGCAGGTTCGGGGATAATGCAGAAGCTCCAACTCCAAAGAACAGAGAGTAGAAATGGTCAAGACTGCTGTGTTTTAAAGAGGGAGGTTGGAACAACGCCTTGTGTCTGTCCTTTTTGACTGATGTGGGCCTGCTTCATTTCGTGATCGTTTATCCCTGGCCCCAGGTGGGACCTGGTACTCTGGGATGCCCTTGCTTCTGGAGACAGATCTTTCACTTTACTTTATTCCACTGTCACATGCAAGAAGCAGTGCTGGGCCGCCATGCTTTACAAAGTATTTTCGACCCAACACTGCAAGGAAATCCTTTGTATCAGATCCAGAAGTCAGGCCTGCCAACCCGTGGGGCTGAGCGACCCTGGACTGTTTTTTTTTATAAAACCTTACTGGTTTTAGGATGGCGGGAATGACATGGGGCAGGAGGAGATGTCCTGCAATAGCAGAAACCTCTGAGACTGGGCTCTGGATCCCCCTTGACAGACCCAGCTGTTGCACTGAGAGGCCTCAGAGCTGGGTCCAGGCTGTAGACACTGAACTCACAGCTTCTGACTGCTGGTGTTCAAACCATACATGCCCTGGGGAAGGGAACCAGTTCAAGGCACCTGATTTTGGGTTTCCTTTATCTGGAAATACAGGCAAGTGGATCTGTGGTCCCTTTTCTCCCATCCCCCGTCTCTAGCCAGCTGGGCTCTGCCTTCACTTGCCTGCCACCCCAGCTTGTCCCTGAGCATGTACTTTTCCAAAGAAAGCTCTTCTTCTGACATATGGTCACCATTTCAACTTGAATACAAAACCCTTCACTGATCATTCCAGGAAAAGCAGACCAGCACAATGACTGCACTGGCTGGTTTTGTGTGTCAACTTGACACAAGCTGGAGTTATCACAGAGAAAGGAGCTTCAGTTGAGAAAAATGCCTCTATGAGATCCAAGTGTAAGGCATTTTCTCACTTAGTGATCAAGGGGGGAGGGCCCCTTGTGGGTGGTACCATCTGTGGGCTAGTAGTCTTGGGTTCTATAAGAGAGCAAGCTGAGCAAGCCAGGAGAAGCAAGCCAGTGAGTTACATCCCTCCATGGCCTCTGCATCAGCTCCTGCTTCCTGACCTGCTTGAGTTCCAGTTCTGACTTCCTTTGATAATGAACAGCAGCATGGAAGTGTAAGCTGAATAAACCCTTTCCTCCCCAACTTGCATCTTGGTCATGATGTTTGTGCAGGAATAGAAACCCTGACTAAGACAAATTGGTACCAGCGTAGTGGACTATTCCTGTGACAACCAGACCATGTTTTGGGGAGGACTGTAGAAGGACTTTGGAACTTTGGGCCAGAAGATCCATTCAGTGTTAAGAGCTCTGTGGGATGTTGTGTAGGAGCTTGGAAGATAATGTTGAGAACAGTGCAGAAGATGGAGGCCTGGCTTGTGAAATTTCAGAGAGAAGATTAAAGACTCTTATCAGAGCTGTTGCTGTTTTGACTGTGAAGATTCTGTGGTTTTGGTTAGCTGGGGCTGAAGGATCAGCTGTGATTAACAAGATACCAGAACTACTAAAGCAAAACCATTGCATTGCTGGGACTATTGTTGCTGGTTAGCTGGAGCTGGGAAATTGGCGGTGATTGGGAAGAGACCAGCATCATTGAGGTGAAATCTTCTGAGAAGTGGTTTCTGAGAGCACAGAGGCTGCGTTCCAGAGATAGCCAGGGTTGTACCTTGTGCGGTGGCTGGGCTTGGTACTGGTTTTGAAGGCATGAAGGAGTCATGAAGAACAGCTGAGGCCTGGGCACTGTGAGAGGCCGAGGAAGGCCATTGGTGAAGGAGCAGCCTCAGTTGCAGTTGATGGCCCAGGACTGAAGGGGTCATGCAGGGGAGTTGAGGCTTGGCACCATGAAGAGAGCCTATGAGAGGCTGTTGGTAAAGCCTAGTTGCAGCAGAAGTCAGCAGTGTTTTGGAGATGCCAGTACCATGAGATGACCACCAAGAACAGCAGCAGCAGTGGAGTACAAGCATCTGGAGCCTAGAAGACAAGGTGTGTGCTACAAAGGGCAGAGCTGGAGACGTGACACAAGCCCTTGGAGGAATCCAGAAGATTGTGAGTGGATCCCAGACATTGGACGGTTGGAGTTTGATTTTGCTTTTGATTGTAACTGTGCCCTGATATATTTTCCCTCCTGAAGGAAGGAGGTATTTTAGTGGAGCCCACAGTTAAGACACTTTGAATTTTTAAAAGACTTTGAATTTTAAGAGATTAGATGTTTAAAAGGGACTGAAATGTTAATATGTAAGAATTTGCAAAGACTGTAGGACTTTTAAAGTTATTTAGACCTTGGGAATGAATAAGAAAGTAAGGGTTGAGGCTTAATAGTGATGTGTTTGTGTGTCAAGTTGACAAGGGGTCAATTGTACTGGCTGGTTTTGTGTGTCAACTTGACACAAGCTGGAGTTATCACAGAGAAAGGAGTTTCAGTTGAGAAAATGCCTCTATGAGATCCAGCTGTAAGGCATTTTCTTAATTAATGATCAAGGGGGGAGGGCCCCCTGTGGGCTGTACCGTCCCTGGGCTGGTAGTCTTGGGTTCTATAAGAGAGCAAGCTGAGCAAGCCAGGGGAAGCAAGCAAGCCAGTAAGTTACATCCCCCCATGGCCTCTGCATCAGCTCCTGCTTCCTGACCTGCTTGAGTTCCAGTCCTGACTTCCTTTAGTATTGAACAGCAGCATGGAAGTGTAAGCTGAATAAACCCTTTCCTCCCCAACTTGATTCTTGGTCATGACATTTGCTCAGGAATAGAAACCCTGACGGAGACAGTGACCGTGAGAGGCAGAAGGTCCCACCAGGCATGAAACACCACAGCAGCGTTGTCCCCTCCTGTATCCTTCAGTATCTCCCTCATTGAAAACATGTTTATGAGCTGGACAGATGGATCATTGGTTAAGGACACCAGCTGTCCTTCTAGGGGACCCAGATTCTATTCCCAGCACCCACATGGTGGCTCCCAGCCATCTGGAATTCCAGTTCCAGGGGATCTGACACTCTCTTCTTTCTGACTTTCGAGGGTCCTAGAGTTCATGTGGTACACAGTTTTACATATGGCAAACACTCATGCACATAAAATAAAGGAGAAAATGTGCCCCAGGTTTAAAAGGGCCTTCATATTAGGTTCTGGGCAATCTCCCACACCCACAGTTAAATTTCGATGCCGTTGTACTAAACTTTATAAAATAGATACTATTGTCCAAGGCAAGCTCTCTTCTTGTCTGTCAGAAGTGAAGGTATAAATGCTTGTCAGTCTCCCGCCAGTCCCTCTGAAGGGATCAGGGGGACAGTATTGGGTATTCCTATAGAACGTCTGTGTCATGTGCTTTGGGGGACACAGCAGCGCTCTACCCACCATCCTTTCAACTTTTTATCACTGTACTTTGTGTTTGGATGTACGTCTGTATACAGTGTGTGCCTGTAGAGGGCAGAAGGGAGCGTTGGATCTCCTGGAACTGGAGTTACAGGCAGTTGTGAGCCAACACGTGGGTGCTGGGGACTAACCCAGGTCCTCGAGACGAAGAACCAGTGCTCTTGACTTCTGAGCCATCTCTCCAGACACTGTACCAGCCCTCCCTACCCATTATGTGTTTATTTGACCTAATACAAGATCTTAGAATCGTGTCCAGACTCTTGAATAAGGCTGTGCATTTTACTCTCTCTCTGTGTGTGTGTGTGTGTGTGTGTGTGTGTGTGTGAGAGAGAGAGAGAGAGAGAGAGAGAGAGAGAGAGATGCTATACTAGTACTTTGTTGATGGATATTAATGCATCCAGTTTTATATTTCAGTGAGCATTAAATCGTTTTACATTTATTTTATATTGGGTGGGGATCCAGGGTTTCATGGTGCATACAGAGGCTATAGAAAAACTTACAGGAGTCAGTTTTCTCCTTCTACCATGTCATATGTTTGAATATGGTTGGCCCAGGGAGTGGCACTATTAGGAGGTGTGGCCTTGTTGGAGTAGGTGTGTCACTGTGGGTGTGGGCTTTAAGACCCTCATCCTAGCTGCCTGGAAGTCAGTATTCTACCAACAGCCTTCAGATGAAGATGTAGAACCCTCAGCTCCTCCTGCACCATGCCTGCCTGGATGCTGCCATGTTCCCACCTTGATGATAATGGACTGAACCTCTGAACCTGTAAGCCAGCTCCAATTAAATGTTGTCCCTTATAAGAGTTGCTTTGGTCATGGTATCTGTTCACAGCAGTAAAACCCTAACTAAGACATACCATGTGGGTTCTGGGGATTCAACTCAGGTTGCAGGGCTCAGCCACAAGCGCCCTTCCTGCTGGCCCTCAGTAAAGCAAGCATTCTCATGCATAATGTTTTGGACTATAGTTGGCAGGGTATAATCTTGATAACATAACTGGACCAAAGAAAATGTACATTTAAACTGATGTGGCTGGCGATCCAGTATAGTCGTGAGTGCTTGCCTAGTGCATATAGGCTCTGAGTTTGATTCCCAGTTCTATGTACACAGGCAGTACTGTCAAATGTTTCCTTTAGAGAAGGTCTCCAGCCCTCCAGGCGAGAGGAGAACTGGCTGGGGGTGACACCTCTCTACCCAGCAGACTGCTTGGCTTCCTGTTAGGAACGACCCTGGCCCTTGCAGCTGTGGCAGCACTTCCTGCTTCCTCTGTGTCCAGTTTTACTTGCAGGGTGATGATGTGTGAGACATTTGCTTTGCTGCTGTCGTGTGTGTGTGTGTGTGTGTGTGTGGTGGGGGAGAGTGGACCCTTCAGAAGCTGACTGCTCAGACCTCTGCCCTCAGCAGAGCGTATTCCAGCCCTTCTGGGCAGTTGGAGGCTGGAAAGGGGACTCTGCAGTTTGCACAGCCCATTCCTTAACCCTTGTAATTGTTGCTTCGTTTAATCTTTAACCCCAGAGACTTTGTTGTTTGCTAGTCAGAGGGCCATGTGCTGGGGCCATCAGTGGAGCTGCTTAGGGGATTTTAATGGAGCCTCATTAAAGCCACAGCAGTTAAAATTCTTTGGGTATGCTGTTTACATCAACCTGCCAAAGCTGAGCTGAAGCCCTCCAGCCACAAGATGGAAAAGCCATTTAATTTCATGTGCTCATAAAGAGAAATGCCTCCCCCCACCTTTTGATTGATTAGGTCATTTGGTGGAACGAAGTAATTAAATCAGGAGCAGAAAAGTTTTGCAAAGCATCTAAACCATGAATCTCTGGTCCGGTGAGGCCCTTCTCATGACTGGGCTGCATCCAACTCAGCACAAAGAGAGGATGAAGCTGATGATGGGAGCTTCTACTATTGAGAACACTTGCTATGACCCAGGCACAGCACCCAACAGCACTGATAAGTGGGCAGGTTTGTTTTTGTTTTAGATTTATTTATTTCTTATGTATGTATGCAGTGTTCTGCTTGCATGTATGCCTGCAGGCCAGAAGAGGGCACCAGCTCCCATTACAGATGGTTGTGAGCCACCCTGTGATTGCTGGGCATTGAACTCAGGACCTCTGGAAGAGCAGCTAGTGTTCATAACTGCTGAGCCATCTCTCCAGGCCAGCTGGGCAGTTTTAAGGAACACAGGCAATGTGTGTGTGTGTGTGTGTGTGTGTGTGTGTGTCCACGTGTACGCACGCACGCACACACATGAGCATGTGTACTTGAGAAAGGAGGAGGAGCATACACTTATATCTTGAGACACAAAACAGGCTACATGGAGAATATTTCATCCCTTCTATGGGACACATGGAAGAGAGATTTGGAGTCTGAGGGATAGTGGCCCTGACCCTTCTGGGAAGACATCAAGTGGGCTCTGTTACTTCCTGGTGGGAGTCTAGCTTTCTCCTTGGAGCAGAGAAACCTACAGGGCTGAGAAAATCAAGTCCTGGTTCAGGAAGGCTAACCTCTGCTTATTAAAATCGGAAATTAGGAATGGGGATGGGGAGCACCTAGGGGGAGCACGTAGAGGGGAACACCTAGGCAGTTCTCCTAAGATTTTCTTTTCCTGTTAAGTGCTTTGATTCTGCACATGCCTCCATGGGTTTCCCAGCCTCCATACCTTGGAAGGACCTCATATGATAAGGTAGGGGGTTAGGATATGGAAATTACTTTATTTTCCTCTTTGGGGGGAATGGACTTTGGGAACATGGGTGACTATACTTTGTCCAGCCTGGTAGACAGCGATCTTAATCCAGAGGTGGTCTTAGTGTCTTTTCTGTTACTGTGATAAAGCATGCTGGCCTGGGCACTTGTAGGAGTTTGACTTAGCGATTCCGGAATTCTAAGTCCGTGACAGCGAGGCAGAGGCAGCAGTTGGCTGCAGAGTCACCTTGAGAACTCAACTCTAAGCCTCAGACAAAAAGCAAGAGTGCTCGGGAAACAGTGCATGGCCTTGACATCCCAGAGTCCATCCCCAGTGACAGGCTTCCTCCAGCAGGATTACACCTCCTAAACCCACCCAAGTAATGCCACCAACTGGGGACCAAATTTAGGTGCTCAAGAGTATGGGGGGGGGGGACATCTCATTCAACGCACTACATATGTCTACGTTCTGAAACCAGGACCAAGTCCACAATGCTTAGAACACCACTATTCTAAGATTACTGCTTTCCCTTTAAAAAGAAAGTTCTTTGTATTTATAGCTACTGTCTCTCCGTTTCTCCACGTGTGTCCCTCACCCACCTGCCTCTATCCCATCCAAGAGGGACGTTTAGCATTTGCAGGTATTTAGTTTTACCCAAATGGCCTTCTCGGGACAGCTTTTTGAATTTATCCTTTTAAACGTGTGTTACTGTTTTGTCTGCATGTACGTTTGTGTTCCATGTGCATGCAGTTCCCATGGAGGCCAGAGGAGGGCGATAGTTCCCAGGAATTGGAGTCCAGACTGTTGTGAGCTGCCGTGTGGGTGCTGGGAACTGAACCCAGGTCCTCTGGAAGAGCAGCCAGTGTTCTCAGCCTCTAAGTCATCTCTCCAGCCTTAGGGCTTGTCTTCATCTTAAAGACTAGGGTACTTGCAGAACATTTGTTACTGTAATCAGACAGTCTCTGGTCTCTGGCTTTGTGTTTGCTGTTGTGTACAGGAGACATCGTCTTTGTGATCTTATGCCCTTCTGACTCTAAAGTGGAGAGATTGATATTCACATTGTCAAATACATATGTATTTATTAACACATTTAACATATACTTTATATGTTAAATAAAACACACACACACACACACACACAGACATACACACATATCCCCAGTTCAAATCACACACACACATTCCCAGTTTAGTGTTAACCATAATTAGAAAATGACTCCCTCAACCTTCTCCAGGCCTTTGTCATTGAGAAGACCCGAGCACGCCCGAAGCCTTTCGACACTGAGGTAAGCCTATGTGTTGCTTGATACAGAAAGTAGCAGCACCAGGAACGGAACGGAGCCCCGGAGCTCAGGAGACTCTGCTCAATGTTCTCTGAGCAGTCTCTGAATTTTCCCAGGACACTGCTGTTTTTATATTGAGGTGCCTCTTCTAGAGGAGGCATTTAGCCCAGGGTCTTCTGTTGGTAATACTCAGTGGGGGGAGGGGGCTGGAGAGATGGCTCAGCTCATACCTCTCTGTGTTGCCCATAAATTCTATTCAAAGGGACGGAAATACGTAAAAGGTCTCATTAACTAGCACCCAGGGTTCAAACGCTGTTTGTTACTGATAGTAAAGACTGGTTAATTAGGATTGTAGCCAGGACCCTTGGTTCTATTGGTTCCCTTTTACCTGTTATTACTTTTAGGGAAATAAGAAACAGGTTACACAGAAGATTGTAACTTACTATTAGAAGGTTACCTTCACTTCAGTGGGCTGGGCCATGGTTGCAGGATACTGCCTCTCTGTTTCTGTATGAGTACCTCTCCTCCCAAACCAGGTTCTCCTGAGCATCTCCCACGGCTAACACAAGGCCACACACGTAGTGCATGGCACATAACACTGGATGAATGAAGCAGAGCGCGGGCCTCACAACGCTGCTCTGTGCTCTCTGAACAGTCTCCACATTTTCCTGGGACTCTACTGTCTTTATATTTAAGCGCCTTTTCTAGAGGAGACATTTAGGACCAGCCTTTGGCCTCCTGTTAGCAACACTTTAGGAGAAAGGGGATGGAGAGATGGCTCAAGAAAAATAACAGCCATGGCCACGGGCTCATGGCTGGGATTGTTGGTGCCAACAAGCCTTTTTGTAGGCATCAGCTTGGTTCTCTTGATTTCTGAAAAAAACATGACATTTGGTTCATCACTTGCTAACTGTTTTGTAGTGCTTAGATGTCCTCAATACACACAAGTTTTAAATATTTGCTTATTTTAATGCTCACAGGACTTTACGAGACATTCTGGTAAGAGGTGAGAAGACAGTAGCCTCACAAGACTGAACAGTGGTATGGCTGGAAAGTTTGTTGAGTTCAGTGGAATTAAATTTGATGTCAGAGACTTGACAGGACCCATAGTCCCAGAGGGTGCCTCAGGGCTGTGGACAGGCATCTCCATTGAAGCACTGCTGCCTACATCTGGACTCTGAAGAGGGAACAGGCTGAGAGGCTCCCTGCCTCATGAGCTTCATAAGGAATCCAGAGTAGACTAACACATATCACCGTTTTAAAAAAGCGTTTAAATAGTTTAGCATTTAGTTTATTTCTTTATTGTGATTATCATTTTGGAGGCAGAAAATGCTCAGAATAAATCATATGTTTTTGAAAATTTTGCTTTAGAAAGTCAAGAAAATGTAAAATCTACTGAGTGCGAGAAACAACCACGTGTTTGTCTTGGCTGCCTGTTGTCCAAGATCTGGTGACTGGTCCCTGCTTGGGAAGTGCACGCCTGTGTTTCTAGGGCTGACAGTCTCCTCTGTTCCTGCCTATCCTCCTGATACAAGCTCTGGTAGCTCAGCATTTCTGGCTTGCCACTTCTGTGTCTCTTTTACATATGTCCTGCACCCTTGAACAGATGGGCCCTCAGGATGTGAGAACGAGCAAGGTTTTCCCTTTCAGCCTAGACAAAGTGATTAAAAAACGTGTCCCTCCCTGCCCTCGTGACCTACCGATACAATGCACATTATCATTTTTGAGCCCTAAAACTAGACCTAGTTCAAGTGTTTGGATTACATTTTATCGATGAGGAGACCGAAGTCTGGAAAAAAAGTGGCCGGGAGATGAACCCGAGCCTTCTCTTATCCAAAGCTCATTGCCACACAGTGCTGAGGCATTGTGGGGGCTTCTGTAGCTGTGCATGCCTGCCCTTGGGAGCCTGAGGCAGGAGGATGAAAGTTTGAGACCAACCTGGATACATAGCAAGGAGCTGCATCAAAACAACATCAGAAAACCACCATCAGCCATAGCAGTGAGATCTGCCCAATGAAGTGCATATACAAAGGACAAAAAACGAACAAACCTATAATATACACCGAAGCAACACAAACAAAAACCCGGCAATTGTAGACGATTCTCGGGGAAATACCCCCTGCAAACAGAGTAGGTACTTTTTAAAGAGCGTCTAGGAAAACGATTATTGTGGACCCAGTCTTCTGGGGACAGGCTTCCTTCTTGGAAGCCAAGTTAGGAGCCAATTCTTTTTGATTTGCTTATCCTGTTTTTTAAGTGTGTGTGTGTATGTGTGTGTGTGTGTGTGTGTGTGTGTGAGAGAGAGAGAGAGAGAGAGAGAGCGCCTTCGCACATGTATGCCTGTGCTCCATATGCATGCAGTGCCTACAGACGTCAGAAGAGGGCATCAGATCCCTTGGAACTGGAGTTACAGATGGTCGCATTGCTCTGTGGACGCTAAGAGCTGAACCTGGGTCTTTTGCAAGGACAGCGTTCTTAGCCACCTGAGCCCACACCATTAATCCCGTTGCTTCTTACGTGTTGCTAACAGATAGGGAACACTGGGATGGAGGCTGAGGCTAATGTCTCCTCAGACCGAATAGAGAAACACAATGCTCCCCACTTGTAACCTCTTCGGCTTCCCACCCTTCTTTCTGCTGCCTCTCCCCTCTCTTCTTTCTTCTTCCCATCCTTTCCCTCTTCATTCCAAACTCACTTTTACTCCATCCCTCTTCATTATTTAAGCCCTCAAGGGGCACAGCATCATGTAGGATCTGCGGCTCTTGGAAGAAAGTGGCTTCCAGTTTTGGCAAGCCGTGGCGCCGTTACCATGGCGCCGTTACCATGGCGCCGTTACCATGGGCGTGGATCACTTTTTCCTGGATTCCTCTAGCTTCCTTCGTTGGCTACCAGGAGTCAGTGTTTTGTTCTTTGCTTTATCTGTGCAAGCCCACCCCTTGCTCATCAAAATAAGCCAGCTTCATCTTGGGCATACACATCTTCAGTTCAAAGAGGGGATCTGTGCTTACCAGCCTCCTGAGACTCGGCTTACAGCCATTATATGCACGTGTGTTTATCTTTTCAAAGTCCATGTCCCAGCCCCCTCAGGCTCAGGGATGGGGTGACAAGGTCTTCTCCTCCCTGGTCACCCTCAACTCCTCTCTCTCACCCTTTGCATCCCCCCCTTCCCTGGGTCCCTGTATACCAGTGTTGGGTGAGAAGGGAAGCTCTTACTCCCCTTAGTGCCCCCCCCCCCACCAGACACCACACCACGGGTGGTCCTCAAGGAGGGAGTTTCGGTGGGTGGTTCCTTCAGGGTTAAGGAGCAGTCGGATGTAGCAGGAAGGGACCTAGGCTGGAATCTCATACGGCTCCACAGGGCAGGAGTGGGCAGGAGGCTGTCTCCTGCCTGCCTTATCTCTGGGGTTTCAGATTTGTTTGCCAATCCGTGAAGAACACGCAGCGTGGTACTTCCCAGGTGCTTTGCCCCATTTGCCATGAGGAGTCTCGGTTTGTTTGTTTGTTTGTTTGTTTGTTTTTTTCACGGCACTGATGTCTGTTGCTTTACCTCATGTTTCCCCCACACAGTCCTATTTCCCATTCGCCATGTTTTGGCCAACCAAGGCTAGACCTGGGAAGGCCAGAGACGGACTGTGCTGATTTGCAAGACTCTCCTGGGACCTAAAAGCCAAAGGTTCAGAGAGGCAAAGGCTGAAAGGCCGACTCCTCATTCTTCCTGACAGTCAGGAGTCTGACTTACTGGTTTGTCCCATTTGGGGGAGGTGATCTTGACTATAGTCACATCATCAGGTTGACTAGGATTGCCTTTTATCCAGCGACGGGGGGTAGGGAAGTTGGAGGGGTGGGGGGGTGGGGAGGTGGGCAGGGGAGAAAAAATGTTTACAGCTCCATTACCCAAATATAAAATATTGACAGGTGGGTAATCCAGACAAAGGAAGGAATCCGAACAGGAGTTCACTACATCAGAAATTTTTCAGTCAAAAATTAAAAACAAGTTCTGTAAGAAATGGTTTAGAAGAGCTGACGTGCCAAAACTTGAGGGTTAGAGTAATCTCTTAGGAGTGTTAAGTGAGCACACTCTTCCTGCAGAGGACCTGGGGTGGGCTGTCAGCACCCACATGGTAGCTTACAACTGCCTGCAAATCCAGTTCCAGGGACCTGCTGCCCTCTTCCGACCTTTATGGCCTCCTGCATGCATGTGGTGTGCAGTCAGGCACACACGCATGCACCATGCATGCATGCACCACGCACGCATGCACCACGCACGCGCGCACACACACATACCCACCCACGACCACACATACGCACACACTTAATTTCTAAAAGTAATGATTTGAATAAGTTTATTTTTCAATTTGTTGAGAAGGTGATGAATGTGGAAATGATTTAGTATGTCCTAATTTTCCTTGGCATCTAGTTTCACTAGACCTGGTATTTCAGTGGCCTCCTAAGGCTGGAGGACTCAGTCATTTAAGAGATCAGCCGGGCGGGGCGGGGCAACTCCAGTGGGAATTGAGGAGTGCATCCCATCAGACTCCTCAAAGAGGCCACAGGCAAGGGGGCAGCAGAATGAGGAGCTGGCGAGAGAGCGGAAGTGGGGCAGCAGGAGGGTCTCGGGAGCAACCCGGGCTGCCTATGCTTAGAAACGCCATCTGGGTGAATTTACATGGGAAAAGCTGGCAAAACTCTTTCAGGCCCGCCCTCATCATGAAACCCACAGAAACGGGCGATGCTGGCCCTGATGCTGGCCTGAGGGCGGCTACAAGGCATGCATGGTGAATGAATGGCTACACCAAGGCCCTTCTTTCACAGTGTGTGGCAGCTCAGTGAACACTACACTCTGGATGATGACCCAGGAAGATAACAGGGCTGGAACTGTTTCTTGGGCTTTCCTTCTGTGGGCCTCAGGCCTGTGGCTTCCATTTTGCATTAGCTGTCCCCGGTTTTCCTCCTCGTAACAGCCCCATGGCCCCTGCAGGTCGCTGGGGTCAGTTCCCTGGGTTCACACAGCCAACCTGTTGACACCTGGATGGACACTAAACTGGACATCCCAGTCAAACAGGGACTCACTGATAGGCTTGGTTTGGGGTGAAAGAGTGATACCACCTTCTGACTCCCTAATGGTGAAGTCCTGCAAGAACTCCAGAGATTTCCTGTCACACAGCTATTCTGAACCACTTCTGTGTGGCTGAGCTGCAGGGGTCACCGTGCTTGTGCCCAGACAGCAAATGAGCTCAATTACGTAAGCAGGTCCCGGTGAGGTTTCACTGCCATGCCTGTATGCGTCTCACAGAGCACAGACCAAATATAAACCCAGATGTCTCTGCTCCACTTTCGTCTCTGTCATTGCTCAGGACAAGATAACGCAGGCTGACACATGCCTTCACTTGGGGATCAAAAGACTCTCTCCCCCACAGCTAGGATGCCTGTCTCTCACTCCTTTGTCCTCCAGCTCCTCCTTGGACCTCCACTTTTCTCCTCAGTCTCTGTCCCCAAAGGTTGCCCATGGTCACGAGTGGAGGCCTAACCTTGTTGTCTTAACTTCTTGTCTTGGAGCAGAGCAGCACTTCCCAGAGGTGATGCTGGGGGAAGAGTTTCTGAGCTTAAGTCTGGACCAGGTGTGCAGCTTGATATCCAGCGACAAGCTGACTGTCTCCTCAGAAGAGAAGGTACTGTGTGGCCCCCTGGGAAAACACGAACCTTACCTAAACAAGCAAACAAGCAAAACCCCTTTAAGCCGAAAAAATCGGGAAGCCCGTTATCCTCTGAATCCTTTAAAGGGATGACAGGGATGGCAAAGCTGAGGGCTCAGACTTCCACGCCCTACATTCAGTCCTTGTGTAGCCTTCAGCCCCGGGTGCAGGCCTCGCTGCTTTCTCCGTGTTATAGAAGCCAATGCCAGATTCTTCCTGTTGCAGAGAGAATTTCCTCCATCCAGGATCTGGAGTCTAGGGCAGTAAAGCTTACATGAGCTCTAGGTATCATCCATCAGGGTCCACATGTCACCTCTAGTTCATGTTCATTAGTTGTGTGATCTTGGGTAGGGTACTTTGGCCTTCTGGTGAGGATGGTGACATCCACCTTGCCCACCCAGAGGCTAAGGTGTGGAATGGAATCCTGTGTTGTGTAAATTGTCTGGTAGAGTTCCTTGTGGGGACACAGCATTAGCTAAGGTTATCGTCCCCCTCCCTGTGTGGTGTCAATTGCTCCTCCCTGCATGCAGGACACTCATCACATCCTCCGGCCTGCCATGCTCTGGGATGGTTTTACTTCCCACAATGCAGCGCTGAGCTCCGCCCTGCATGCAGGACACTCATCGCATCCTCTGGCCTGCCATGCTCTGGGATGGTTTTACTTCCCACAATGTAGCGCTGAGCTTCTCAGTGCTGGGAAACACACCTTGGATATTTTCTTCATCCCTGGAGAGTCTCAGGATTTTTTTTCCTACCCAAGTCCTTTTTGTCCACTTAGTAATGAGGTGTCAGGTCCTTTCCTGAGGAAGCATTCAAGGAAAAATCCGCACGAAGGATTCTGTATGCACTCGGCTCGTGTGTCCAGAGGATGGGGGAACACGTCACTGTTTTCCTGGGAAAGTTTAGTTGAGAGGAAAAGCAATCGCATTTAGAATTGTGGGTCCTGGACCGCCAGGACATCGGTCAGGTGACTGCACAGCAATGCAGACTCTGCCCTGGGCTCAGGGAGGCCTCCGCTGCCATTAGCACCATAGAAACACACCCTTCAGAGGGATTGATGTGTCCAGCCAGGCTGCAGGCTCCTTTCTGCTATATCCCCAGAAGCTGGGTGGATACCCATGTTTCTGCCTAAGCCTGTTTACTATCCTGTCTGGATCTGTGCTGCCAGCTTGACACAACTGGAAGATATGGACTGTGCTGGATGGTTTTATATCAATGTGGTACAAGCTAGAGTTATCCAAAAGGAGGAAGCCTCAGCTAAGAAAAGGGTTCCATAAGATTGCCTATAGGGCGTTTCTCACTTTTAAAACTTCTTATTGATTCTTAGTGAATTTCCCATCATGCACCCCAGTTCCCACTCCTCTCCCTGTCCCTTCACATCTGCCCTTACAACCTCCCCCACAAAAAACACCAACCCAAACCAAACCCATCTCCTGGTGGAAGCTGCGGTGTGTCACAGTGTGTCTCACAGTACACCCTTTTGACCACACATCTTTTCTTGCAAATGTTCATCGCAATGAGTCATTGGTCTGGTCTGAGGCCTCTGGGTTCTGCTACTGTATCAATATTGGATCCTCAGGGGGACTCCTCTCAGATCTCCTGCTGTTGCCCTGTGGTCATGGAGAGAGATCCCGCAGTTTGGATCTGTAGGACCAGCCCCTTCATATGTTCCAGCAGTTTAGAGATGGAGGTAGATGTTGAGGTGGGCCAGCTCGAAGCGGAGTTCATTTTCTTAATTACTGATTGTGGGCAGTGTCATCCCTGGGCTTGTGGTCCTGGGTTCTGTAATAAAGCAGACTGAGAAGCCAGTGAGCGGCACCCTCCACGGCCTCTGCATCAGCTCCTGCCTCCAGGTTCTGCCCTGCGTGAGTTCCTGCCTTGACTTCTCTCAGTGAACTGTGACCCAGGACATGTTCGCCTTGATTTACTTAAGCCTTTTTCTTCCCAGCTTTCTTTTGGGGGCACATCTTTCTGGAAGCCATGCCAGTGTACTCTGCTCAGAAAGCACTGTGAGTCTGTGTCTTCTCTGGCAGGATGCAGGGGCGGGGGTGGGGTGGGTGGGTGAGCATCATCTTTTCCTGAACACCACAGGGATTGGCATTCAGGCACAACCTGGCCCAAGTCTCTGCTTGCTCTCTCTGTGACCCCGAGAGCTCACCCTAAATATAAAATAAGAATCCTAAGAGCACCCCCCTCTGAGAGTTGGCCCGAGGAATAGAAGGGACAGAGAAAAACCTAGCACACAGGAAAGGCCAATTGTGAGCACAGCTCTCACCTCAAAGGGAAGAAGGTCAGTTTATTCTGGAGCCAGACATGGGGGACCATGGCCTGGGAACACAAATCCAGGTTGCCCAGTACTGTGTTCTATCAGGGATACACACACACACACACACAGAGAGAGAGAGAGAGAGAGAGAGAGAGAGAGAGAGAGAGAGAGAGAGAGAGTCATAAATCAGCAGACTTTGCAAATGCACTGGTGGGAATGCCAGCTAGGTAGGCTGCAGCAAAGTGGGACAATGCTTGCTGTAGGCCTCAGGTGCTGGCTCCATTGTTAGCCTTTGGACTGGTAGACACTAAAGATCTATTTTTATATTCCAGAAGAATTTACCCAAGAGTTGTAAGTTAGATTACACACAGAGGTGGGTACAAAGTGTGGCTGGTATTTTAAAGATCAGTTAATTTAGTGTGTTTCGGTGTTTTGCTGTGTCTGTGCACCATGCACAGGCAATGCTCATAGAGGCCAGAAGAGGGCAGCAGGACCTTGGGAACCACATTTATAGATAGTGGATAGCCACCCCATGGGTGCTACAAATGGAGCCAGGGTCCTCTCTGGAAGAACAGCCAGTGCTTTAAACTGCTGAGTCATCCCTCCAGCTTCTGTGAATGGCGTCTGAAAGGTCAAGAGAGCTCAGGGTGATTTGGCTCTGCATCTGCAACATTTCAGCCTTCTGTTTTACTCTGGTCCTAGTCGGTGAGCTTGGCGATGTTCAGTGGTTCCATTGAGGGCATCAGCTTTCAGGCAGTTCAGCTAAGGCCATTGTAACCACAGTCCTGCTTTCTGAGGTCCCATTGCTAATGATACTGCAGCCAGCCTCCACAAGGTGTCGATAATGTTAGCAGCGGGATATTCTTGTGGGCCGAGGTGGCTGAGTGGTTAAGGTGCTGGGCTGCTAGACTACTTACGCTCTTAAGTAAACCACATCTCTCCCAAGGCAGAGAAATGTGAACTTAGTGGGGCGGCTCTCATGATTTCATGCACTTAGGGAAGAGTTGTTCTTTTAAAGTAGGGTTCAAAGTGTGTACATGTATGTTCGCACTGATGGGATTCTGCAGGTGTCATTCCTTGAAAGCATGAGAACCTTCAGAATTAGGGGGACACCTTTCCTAAAGTGACTCATGATGGTTGACTGTCTACTTGAGTAGATTACGAAATGCCTAGGGTGTTAGTGAGCTCAGCTCTAGGGCATGCATGTGAGGGCTTTTCCTGGGAGGATTAACTCTTTCCCTCAGAGAGGGGAAACTCACCCTGACGACGGGTAGTATCATCCATGTGGGCTGGGCTCCAGACTGAATAAAAAGAGAGGTAGAAGAGTCTCCCTGAGTGCCTGCATTCATCACTCTCTGCTCCCTGGTCCATGGAGCTGTGCGCCAGCAGCCTTCCCCAACACGGGGAGCTGTACCCTCAAACTGTGGGCTGAAATAAATCTTTCCCCCTTAAGTAGGTAGCTTCTTGTCAGATATTTTGTTGCACAACTAAAGAAAGTAGTTAATATAGACAACTGGTAAGAAAGCTTGCCAGGTGCTTCAATAGAGCTGAGCATGGGGTGTTCAGGCCTTGGAACTGTCAGCATGGGGATGTGCAAGAGTTTTCAGCTTCAGGGAGCATGCTGTAGAGTGCCGTGTACTGAGTGCAGCCCACCCCTCTCTCCTGGGTTTGGAAAATCAGAGCGATGATGAAAATGTAGACAATAAAAACTGTGCTCTGGAAATGTCAGGAAGCCAAAGCGCTGCATCAGGAACCAGGCTGTAAGATACTCTTGGTTCATTCTGGCAAAGAATCTGGCTGCTTTTTGCCTGTGTCCTGAGCCCGAGTGAGATTAAGTTCAGGGAATGGGCTAAGTTGTGGGGAGGAGACAATTCTAGGAGCAAAACATTCAGGCTGTGGCTTGGCTACTGCTCACTGCTTTTAGTCAGGTTTACAATGCGTGTATGGGGGTTGAGGGGAGCAGTAATATGTGAAAAACATATGAAGTGATTAAGCCAGCTCAGTCAGTCAATGGGGTCTCAAGTAAGGGAGTGAGGATTGAAAAAGAAAAACAATTAGACAAATTTATCCCGTGACTCCAGCCCACCCTGAGGCTGGAGCAGCTTTACTTCTCTCAAGCCTGCTTTTATATCATTCCAGGTACATCCAAAAACCATGGTCAGTTCGTGGATCAAAGACAAAGTAATCAAGCGAAGCAGTAAACAAGGAGATCACACAAGATAGTAATTAAGTAAAGTAGCAAGCAAAGAGATCACATGAAGTAGTAATTCAATAAAGTAGTAAACAAAGCCCCATGGTCACTGTTTCTAATCTTCTTATCTGAGCCTACTTCCTTGTCTGAACCCAGTGACAAATGCCAAATTCTAGAAGTGGCAACAAAAGCTCTCAACAGTGTAGCTTGGCAAGAAAAGGAATGTGGGCTTAGCTTCACATGCAGATGGCACAGACAAAGCAACTGTGGGCATAGCAGCTCTAAGTGTTGGAAAGACCAGTGTAATTTAGGACATGCACCTTAAGAGAAACACTGTATCCATTGGACGCTCTAGGGTATAATAATGAAAATGCGTTTGAAAAAGAATTGTCAGAGAATGCCTGAACCAAGACAGCCCTGCCTGAGACGATCAAGTAGGGCTCCCTGAAGAGGCATTTCCTGGGTCCAGAAACAAAGTCACATGGACCATAGCTGTTGTCCAAGGGCCTGTTGTCTGGGACCAGGTGACATCATGAGCAGGCAGCAGACACCACATGGTACTGATCTTGGAGGCTGATCTGAGATGTCAAAGGAAGGAATGTTCCAGAAAGCTACCAGGTCCAGCCTACCTGTAGAAGGATCAGATCCCCAGCTTGGAGCTCCCATGCAGACTGTATGAAGCCGAGAAGGTCAAGACCAGGTTGCAATGAGGCTCCCAGGATTAGAGATGCGGAAAAGCAGGGCATTCACTGAGGGAAGCTACAGATACCTGACGGAGCTGACCCTGGAGAGAGGCAGTGATTATTATAATAGGTGATAGTGTTACAAGGTAGCATTCATGTCTGGGCCCTGGCCAGAGGGAACTGAAGCGTTTGCCTTTTTCCTGCTGGGGCCATGCTTTTGGTTTGGTCCCAGCCTCCTCGTCCTCATCCTCATCCTCGTCCTCGTCCTCCTCCTCTTCCTCCTCTTTTTCCTCTTCCTCCTCCTCTTCTTCCTCTTCCTCCTCCTCTTCCTCCTCCTCCTCTTCTTCCTCTTCCTCCTCCTCTTCTTCCTCTTCCTCCTCCTCCTCTTCTTCCTCCTCCTCCTCCTCTTCCTCCCCATCCTCCTCCTCCCCCCTCTCCAGGGTTTCTGTGTATAGCCCTGGCTGTCCTGGAACTCTCTTTGTAGACCAGGCTGGCCCCAGACTCACAGAGATCCCCAGCTTCCTATTCCTCTCCCTTGGGATGGGATTGTTTACTTTGTGACTTCATGTATCGGACGCTATGAGACTTTAGGGACCAGGATGGAAAGCTGTGGTTTAAAGTAATATGCTGCTTGGGTGTTGGGTTGACAGGGTAGACAGGTGATGTTAAATTTGGGTTGTTGATGTAAGAGACACATGGTCCTGAGGCATTAGTGAGGCAAGCATTTGGGTGTGTCTGGAGAGTTTTTCCCAGGGAAGATTAACTGGGTGGGGGAAGACACACCCTGAGTGTGCATGGCACCATCCTAGCGGGCTAGGGTCTCAGGCTGAATAAAAAGGGAAGAGGGGAACCGCCAGAGCATCAGCGCTCTTTCTGCTTCCCAGGCCACAGAGACGAGCAGGGAGCTTCACGCTGCTCCTGCTCTGCCTTTCCTGCCATGAGAGACAGACTCAAACCATGAGCCACGTAAATCATTCCCCCCACTAAGCCATTTCTTATCAGGGAGCTGGTCACAGTGACCTGGAAAGTTACCAACACAAACATCATCTATGCCTTCGATTGCTCTAGTACGTTTAAGAGTGAGGCTGAGCAAAACGTACGGTTTGGGGGCTGGAGAGATGGCTCAGTAGTTAAGAGCACTGGCTGTTTTCTCTGAGGACCAGGGTTCAGTTCCCAGTATCCACATGGTGGTGGCTCACAACCATCTGTAACTCCGTTCCAAGGAGTCTAATGTCCTCTTCTGGCCTCTGCAGGCACCAGGCACACACATGGTGCACAGGTGTGCACGCAGGTAAACACCTGTCAACATGGTTTTTTTAAAAATAGAACGGTTTGGCTACATTTTCTCGTCAATTAAACCCATAGCTCACCCTTCTCTCCCCTCCTCTCCCCTCCCCTCCATTTCCCTACCTTGCCATGAGAGATATACTCTCAAACCATGAGCCTTCCCTCCTCCTCCCCTCCCCTTCCTCCCCTCCCCTCCCTTTCCCCTCTCCTCTGCTCCCCTCTCTTCCCTTCCAACTGTGTGGCCCTTGCTGGCTCAGAGCAAACTAGTCTGGCCTCAAACTCAGAGATCTACGAGTATGTCTGCATACCATGTGCATGCAGTTCCCATGGAAGCCAGAAGAGGGCACTGGATCCCCTGAATCTGGAGTTGGTCATGTGGGTGCTTAGACACCAGCTCTGGTCTGACAGAAGAGCAGCCGGTGCTCTTAACCACTGAGCCATCTTTCCAGCCCCCAAAGCCGTATCTGTATTTTTCTTAGCACATCAAATACTGCTAGCGGCTCAAAAGCTCAAAAACTTCTGACAACTGTTTGCCCTCTGAATGTTAGTCCTTTGTGCTTTGAAAATCATGTCCCGATGTTGAGATGCCTACTTCCTGTAATTACACAGGATGTGATAAGTGGCTGCTGGCACATATGATAGCTTGCCCTTTTGGTTTCATAGTTTTTTTTTTTTTTAATGTATTTGAAGTAATCTTAGGGACCTTAAGTCGAAATTCAACTGCATTTAGTACCAATAGCTGTAAACATTTCAATCTGGTTCATGGTCACACAACCTGGGTGTCCCTAAATCCACATTTAACAGTTACATTAGCTGTACTTTAGACTTACTTCCCTTTGCCTGCAGCTCATAGTTTGCTTGCGAGTGTATTATGAGGCACAGCCAGGTTTCAGACATGAGAGCTGAAAAAAAAAAATAACCTTCCCTTTGTGAAGTCGAGGAGACATGGTGCCTTCCTGTGAACGGTCAGTGTGCTCAGCAGTGACTGGGTCCAGACAGCTTGCTTCTTCTGGGGCAGAAAGTTGCTAAAATAAGCAGCTCATCTCCTGCCAGAATGTATCCACCAGGTGGTCAGAGGTGCAGCCTGTTTTCTACAGCGATACGAGGCTCAGAGGAGACCATGGAAGATATTTGCTGAGTAAGTGATTAAAGAGCCCTTCCCAGGCTCAGCATTTTTGCCCATATAAGCGGGCAGTGGTGTAGGATTTACTCTGCAGAGCTGTTCTAGGAGGGAGTGAAATGGGTGTGAATTTTCCCAGAACATAGGAAATACTCTTGATGGGAATGCTCCATCAGTGCTGAGGTTAGGCATACGTTTGGCCACTGGAAGCATTAGTGGCAACTCAGGCCCCCACAGGGGATGGTCTCCCAGTATCCGCATTGCTGTGGATCATTGTTGTGACCAGAGTTCTGACTCCGAGGCCTGCTAAGGGCACCACTGTGATCTCTGTGCTGTGCACAGTTCTTCACATCGGGAGGATGCTCAGCTGAATCTCCTCATAACAGTGAGGGATATAGGCTGAGCATGGCCCTGCCCTAGGTCAGCTGACCGGATTGGATTTAATACTCCAGAGAAAGAACAGGCATGTGGAGGAGTGTGTGTGTGTGTGTGTGTGTGTGTGAGAGAGAGAGAGAGAGAGAGAGAGAGAGAGAGAGAGAGAGAGAGAGAAAGAGTGCAGGAGGAACTTCGGTTTCTCTCCCTTTTCTTCACTTGGTTTTTATTTTAAAAATTGCTGCTACTTGAGCCTAGAGAGAAGGCATAGAGGATAAAGTGCTCTTCTGGTCCAGGCATGCATTCAGATCTCAAAACACCTGAGTCGGAACTGGCATAGCAATGTGTGTCTATAGCCGGAAGTGCTGGGCAGAGGGGAGGCAGGACCTTCCTGGGGAACTTCCCAGCTGAGCAGTCTAGCTGAAGCTGGGAGTTTTTGGTTCAGTGAGATATCCGTCTTCAAAAATAGGGTGGAGAAATATGGGAAAATAAAAATGTACCCATTTTTCCTACTGTGTAGACAGAGGGTTTTTGTAAGAGTTGAAGAGTTGTTTTTAATTTATCACAACAGTAAGTGTAAAAATCCTGTAAACTAGAGCCCCGAGAACAAGGTAACGAGAAGTATTTACAGCAGTTGACGTGCTGTGTGGATGTCACAGGTCTAAGTCCTGAGCCCTGTGTTTAGTGTGCACACCTTCATTTATTTGCTTTATATAAATGTTCCTACTGATTGTTTCGTTTGTTTTGTTTGATATGTCTTTGTGATATCGATGTATTTCCCTTCTGGGTTCTTTGTTTTGATCACTCACATTGATTTTTCCCCTGTAGCTGTGTTTTCCTTCTGTCCAGTGCTCACTGTTTTCCTTCTGTCCAGTGCTCACTACTCAGATAGGAACAGCAAATTTACATTTATTTTAGTGTGGCTCATGATGATGCTGTTACTCAATTATTGTCTTTTTCAGTAAAGTGTTGCCATAACAACTGAAGCAATTTTTACTAAAATCAAGCACATGATGGACTTTCCCATTTCTCGGTTGTTTGGATTAAAAAAGTCACAGGTTTCACCTGCAACTCCAAAAGCAGAGTGACCTACAGTTCAGTTCTCTCCCCCAGTGTGTGGGGTGGTCGGAGGATGCCAGTGAATAAAGTCAAATTGTTTTTTCTAAAAAAAAACTAAATAAATTAAAAATAGGGTGGAGAATCCTAGAAGACCTTTAATGTCACCCTTTCTCCTGTAGAGGTACATGCACAGGTGGACACACTCTTACACACATGCACACACACATGCGTGCACACACACGCGGGCACACACACGCACACACGCGCACACGCACACATGTGCACATGCACGCCACACACATGCACACGTGTGCATGCACACACACTCATGCACACACATGTGCATGCACATGCGCACACACACCTGTTGCTTGAGAACAGGTCAGACACACCTGGCAGAATCATGCAGCATTACTAATTCTTTGGGTAGATTCTCCACATCTCTCCACACCATGACTGAGCCAATACAGAGACCCTCCTGGGTTCTTTTACATGGTGCGGTGGATCAAATCGAAGCCTGCAAGCATTTGATTTGTTGCATTCCTCTGGCTACAGGGACCCTTGCAAGCACAGAGGCAGGATAGCAAACTCTCACGGTGCATGCAGGAAGAGGAGAGACTTGGCAACATCTCCTGAGTTCTAGTGTAGTTTACCAGGGCATTGCTGCCTAGGCTCAGCAATTGTTGGGTGTTTGAGTCTTGGCTTTGTACAGCTCAATTATCCCATGCCATCTTATGAAACATGAATACGTTGGCTGGATTTATGACAGCTTGATGCAAGCTAGAGACATTTGGAAAGAGGGGTGCTCAATTGAGAAAACACCCCCATTAGATTGGCCTGTGGGCAAGTCTGTGGTATATCAGTGATTGATGATTAATTTGGGAGGGCCCAGCTCACCATGGGTGGTGTCACTCCTTGCCAGCTTGTCCTGGGTGCTATAAGAAATCGAGCTACACAAGGTATGGGGAGCAAGCCAGGATTCCACAGGGTTTTTCTGAAAGTCCCTTCACTGACTTCCCTGGATGACAATCAGCTGCAAGCTGCAGGAAATCCTTCCCTGCCCTTTCGCTCTTGGTTATGGTGTTTTACTCAACAGTGGAAATCCTCAATAAGACAAGGAGGCTTTTCACAGACATCCTGAATGGACACTGGTTGGGGGATTGCTTACCATTTAGACATGGGTCAGAAAGGAATCGGCTAAGTCTCTTATGTTTTCATGAGAACTCAGGATAGATTTTCTCTTTATTTTATTTTATTTATTTATTTATTTATTTATTTAGTTTTTTCAAGACAGGGTTTCTCTGTATAGCCCTGGCTGTCCTGGAGCTCACTCTGTAGACCAGGCTGGCCTCGAACTCAGAAATCCGCCTGCCTCTGACTCCCGAGTGCTGGGATTAAAGGCATGCGCCACCACTGCCCCGCAGATTTTCTCTTTATTATAGCATGTGGTATAATAGATCCTGGAACATGGGCTGCTGCCAAGGGACGCAGGCTGCTGGTGAGGGATGTAGGCTGTAGAACCTTGGCTGGCAGGCTGGACTTGACTTCCATGAAGACTTTATTTTATGGTGACCGAGCAGGTGAACCTTACTGTTTAGGGTGATCTGTTGGAAGCACTTCAGTATTCTGAGGTCTTTGCCCAGCATCTTAGCCCGAGACGGCAGACTCATCTCCCTTAGCATTGTTTTTGTTATTTGCATGTGTTAGTTATCTTTAATAATGGCTTTCATTATGACATTTTCTTAACACGTTTATAACGTATTTCAATAATATTTGCTTTTCTGTCCTCCTCTCTTGTCCCCCTCACGTTCCCACTGATCGTCTTCCTCTTCTCAACTGGTAATCCTACTGTGTGTGTGCGTGTGTGTGTGTGTGTGTGTGTGTGAGAGAGAGAGAGAGAGAGAGAGAGAGAGAGAGAGAGAGACCTAGTGAGTTTCATTAGGGTTGTTTACAAGTGAGTGGGAGAGGGTTTCTTGTTTGTGTATAGGAGTACAGGTTCCTTACAATGTCTGACCCACTGAAGAAAATGCCCCGTCAACCATTCACTGTGTGTAAACCCTCAAGGAGGGATGTGTTCTCATGAGCCCCTCCCCCTAGCCAGGCTGCCGATGGGCTCAGCTGTGTGCAGATCCCTTATGTGTAATCACGGCAGCTATGGGTTTGAAGTCAGTGTTCCCCACTACTCCCTCTGCCCCTTTCTTTGGCTCTTAGGTCCCTCTTCAATATTCATTAAGCCTGGGAGGGAGTGAATCAAACATCCAGTCTATGGCTAAATATTCAGCAGTCATTTGTTGCCATCACCTTTACAGTTCAATGTCTCTATAGTTGCTGATGACCATCGAAGCAGAAAGGAGCCCTGAAAACCAAAGGTAGCAGCGACACTAATCTATGGGGATGAGCACAGTCGTGCGGAAGGCGGCATGATGGACAGACACATGTCCATTTAGCAAATAACAGCAGCGGCTTCTCCACTAAGGCATGTGACTTTCAAGTCTATGGGCTATGACTGGCTTTATGGGATCAGATGTGGCTCCCCCCCACCCCCCGAGAGTGGGCCTGGATTCCAAGCAATAAGGGTTGGTTACCCCTATAACAGACTTACCACTATTGCCTCAGTGGGCATATAGCTTGCCTGGTCAGTACTGTTGCACATGGGGTCCGCAGACAAGTAAGGCTTGGTGACAGACATTCTGACACCATCAGGGCTAGCCACCAGGGAGGAACCTCCAGCCAGTTCTAACTGGATTTGCCTACAGCCTGCAGCAGGAATGTGTGTTGTCTTTAACCATAGAGTCTTACCGTTTAGTTCTGATAGGCAACCAACAACAGCAGTAGCAAATGTCTGTATTGCTTTAGGGACCTCAAGAGGCTTTCCCAACAGACCGCTCATAGGGAGGCAGACCACATCTGGCACTGGGGTTTTGATTTACTAACTGGCGGCTTCTGGAAGAGTCCCTCTCATCGCTGTTATCTTTTGGGGGGTACACAATTAAGTTCCCACGGTTGAGCAGGGCACCACAGTGCTGTAAGCAGAGCCGGCCATGGCCACCCACACTCTGCAGGCCGAGTTTACCAATTTGTTTTCAATGTGGAGTCTGTATTGTAGTGGGTAGAGAAAAAGAAGCAGAGAACACATGTGCAACTCACTCAACAGTTTACAAAGCAAACAGATCTGCCCAACTAGCACGCAGATGAAGAAACAGACTCCAGAATCCTCTTTTAGTCAATTCCCCTAACTCAAAGGGCAGCTGACATTTGACTTCCTATACCACAGATAGGTCCTTAGGAATATTTTAACTTAATGATATGACGTAAAGATTTGCATGTACTTTGTGTCTGATGTTCTTTGGCCAGAACACAGTTCACTTCAAGGTTTGTTGTTTTCTTGTTGTTGAGATAAGAGCTTATGTATTTCAAGGTGGCTTCAACCTTGCTGTGTAGCAGAGGATAGCCTTGAATTCTGGGTCCCTGTCTCCACCTCCCAGGTGCTAAGATTACAGATACACCATGTGCAGCCTATGCCACACTGGGGTGGAATCTAGCATTATCAATCAACCCCCCCCCCACACTGCTGGTTTATCTTAATGCTCACAGCTGCTTGCATGACACGTAACTAGGGCTCAGTGAGGCAGCTGAATTCATAAGCAACAGAGCCCTGTGAGTGGAGACAGAAGTGTTTGTCTCTGTTTCCCCTTGCTCTAGCACTCCGTCAGGGAACACAGAGATGAGCTGCCCTAGCCATTACTGTCCAAGAGTTCAGTGTGGCAAGCAGATAGACTGAAAGCCTGTGTGCAGAACATCTGGATCTAAGAGGGAGCTTCTTATAGTCCGTGCTCATGGAAAACACCCAGGAGTATTTTATCCCGGATCGTTGAGTAGGAAAGGCATTGCAGGGTCCTTAGGTTACAGGCAGTAGGATTTGCAGACACTTGCCGTCCAGTTTGGGGCAGCTTGTCACACACTTGTGGAGGAAAGTGGCCAGCTTGATGAGAACCAAGGATATGTGGTGGGCTGAGGGTTAGAATGAAGGAAAGATCTGTGAAAATGGCTAAGGACTGAGCATTTTTATTTTTATTTATTTATTTTTACAGCAGAATTTAGCCAATGGTGCCTCATAAAATTATAATATTATAATTTTTTTTTTTTTTGATATTAAAAGAAAAAGGAGTTTTCAGGGCAGATACATTAGGGCAGTGGTTTTTTTTTTTTTTTTTTTTTTTTTTCTTTTTGAGACAGGGTTTCTCTGTGTAGCCCTGGCTGTCCTGGAACTTACTCTGTAGACCAGGCTGGCCTCAAACTCAGAAATCCACCTGCCTCTGCCTCCCAAGTGCTGGGATTAAAGGCGTGCGCCACCTCTGGCCAGGAAGGGCAGTGGTTCTTATCCTTCCTAATGCTGTGACCCTTTAATGCAGTTCTTCATGTTGTGGTGATTCTCAACCATAACTGTAATTTTGCTGTTGTTATGATTCGTAATGCAAATACCTGATATGCAGGATATCTGATCTGTGACCCCTGAGGGGTCACAACCTACACATTGAGAACAGCTGCATTTGGGAGTGCTGGATGGGAAGTGCTCGGAGCTTTGTCCTGCAGACTCCTGGGAGCTTAGACACTGAACTGCAGGCATCTCTGATGGAGAGTTGGCTGTGGTTCTCAAGCTCATTTGACCCTGAGCCCCTTGGTTGTGGAATGTATCCTGCATCTGGTGTTCTTCCTCAAGCATGAAAAGCTGTAGTCTGCAACAAGGTATCTGGATGGGAAATGGGCCACACCAAAGTCAATTATAGAACTGTTCTTAATGTAATCCTTAATGTAATCTAAATTACCCATGCTTCAATGAAGATAACAAACAATCTGCTACTCCAAAGGCTAGGAATGAATACGGCAGAATTTAAACCAGCAGACATAAATGCAGTGTATCTCAATATTAAAAACAAAAATCATATACAGGGAAAACCAAAGAGTGAGGAAGAGCCTTGACCAGGGCTGCCTGAAACCCAAGCAGAGGTGGCCTGTGATATTTAAAGCATTTAAAATTTATTTTTTTTAAAAATACGACTGCTAGGCAGATTCAATGATAAAAGAGAACTTTTGATTAAAACTACAAAATAAGCAGGCTTTCAGAATGCATTAGGAACATCTTTCAAATCATTTCACAATGTCTAAATGACATGGTCACATTAGGACAAACTTACCCAGTCTTTGTGGAAATTAATATTGAAATACAGTGGTGCAAAATGACTTTTTAAAGGGTCATGTAATGACTTCATATCAGAATAGTGTGAAGAAACGCAAGGAAAACACTCGAGGGAGCAGCGTGGCCTGGATGACCTCCCACACCAATTGAGCAACGTGTGTGTATGTGTGTTTTTTATCTGTGGATTCAAGGGAATCTGGGTGGGGGCTGGTAGTGTGGCTGTTCTTAGAGCTTAGGCAGGGTAGCAAAAGCTACATGCAACATGAACCCACTCAGTTACCCACACTGACTACCCCTGAGCTGAGGAGGAGACTAGAGTTCACTATTGAGTAGACGTTCGCAAAGGCATGAAAAACAAATCGTCACACTGTCTGCTTGCATCTCTACCTCGTGATGGATTGCCGGGTAGCGCTGTAGGATGCCCAGGGACCCTGCTGCATTCTCTGTGATGCTTGTGGTCAACTTCCCTAAAAAAAAAATCAGTCTATTGCTTAAAAAAAGTCTTCAAAACGGCTTATCGAGAGTAAGAGAATTAGTTTTCACCAGGAATGAGATCCTTAATAGGTTATCCAAAATCAAGTGGTCAGCCCTGAAATCATAGACATACCAGCAACAGTAAAGAGATGTGGTAGATTTTATGTGTGTGTGTGTGTGTGTGTGTGTGTGTGTGTGTATATATATTATATATTATATATACATATATATTAACAAAAAGAGGCTAGGAATTTGAGAGGGTGAATGGGGATGTGGAAGGAGCTGGAAGGAGGAACGGGAAGGGGAAAATGATGTAAATATATTTTAATTAAAAAAAAATTTAAGAAAAGAAATAAAACATGACCATTCTTGCACGCAGAAGCTCTCAATTTAAAAGCATGGCAGCAGGCATAGCAAATGTCCTTGTCCTTCCCCCTCCCCTGGGATGATATCCTGTGCCCGTGTGGAGAACTGTTATTGGTACTTAAGAACTTGGCTCCCAGCACTGCAGCTGGCTCAGGGGTTCAGCCACTCGGGATGGAGATGCATTATTGCACAGCACTCAAACTTGGGGTCTGAAGTGAGTTTGCATCTGCAGTTCCTCCTCCCTGGTAATGTGGTGGCATCTGCTAACTTGTTACTCTCTGAGGAGGCTATTTGATCATCTCTTAAATTATGAATCAAGACACCTCCTTTGGAAATTTGGTGTGGATTAAATGTGGTTATGCATGTAAAATGTTATTGATCAAAATCCTCTCCAATCCTGATTAGCAGCTCAGGTCCATGGGCAGGAACCCCACTTTTTCTCTGATATTATTTGATTAGCTTTAGTTCATGTTGTGAGAACCACCTCACCAAGTTACAATCTTGCGTATGGATCTTGAATCTTCCTTCTTGATTTTCAAAATACATTTTGAAAGCTAGCATTGGTGCACACTCCCCTGAGCCTCCTTAACTTGAGGTATTCAGGTCCAGCCTGGCTGGCTGCCTTGTGTAACCAGGGTGGGGAGTTCCCCAGTGTTTTCTGGCCGTGGCTTCTTATGCTTATCCTTAAGGATTGAGAGCTTACAACAATAAAGACTTTGCTTCAACTCATTTACGCAGAGAGCATCCAAGAAACTGATTCAGCAGCGTAAGTCATTGAGGGAATGACCCTGTTTCTTTTAGAGCGAAGAAGTGTAAGCAGCCAAGCCTCTGTGTTCCATCAGGGAACCTACAGAAACATTGTAACACTGTGAAGTTTTACCGGGTCCCCTGACTGAAGCCCTGGGATCGCTGCTTCCATTTTATAGAGTATGAGTTTATAATTTTTCTAGCAGATATTGAGTATTTCAGGCATTGTGCTGTGGGAGTCTCATCTTTGCCACTGGGCATGGAACACCCTGGAGACTCTGAACGAGTGTGGCGCTGTTCCAGCGACTTTTATTTACAAAGCAGGTGTAGACTGGATTTGGCCTGTGTGCTCTACTTTGCCAAGCAGGGCTAGTAGACACTTGAGAGGCAGTTGAGACTAATGGGGAACAGGAGCACCACAGCTGGGTTTGAGGGGACCACACATCTGCTTCTTTCCAAGTCAATGGAGGATCAGAGCATTGACTCACCAGCTTATGTGGGAGTTCAGGATGGCAGCGGCTATGTGAGGCCTTCACGGGAAGAGCTGTTGGGGATTGTTAAGTGTTTCTGCTCAGATGGAAGGGTATCCTGGGACCTGGAAGCCAGGAACCACACAGCTCTGAGGGCAGAGGGTATCCCAATGGGAGGGCATCCTGAGATACTGGAGCTCAGGAAGGCATCCCCAGCTGAGCTCAGGAGCCTCCGCCTTGCTTCCCCTCTCTTCTCTTCATTGCTCCTTGGATTCTTCCAATGAGAGAGTCACACCAGGCAGCCAATCTCATGAAAGAATTGTATTGGAGGGTCCAGGGTGTGAATGGACAAGTCTAAAAACAACCACTCTCTGCTCCATAGAGTAGACAGCAGGGAACGAAACAAGGGGCAGGGCTAATATAAGATTTCTTAGGGGGCAGCACTTTTCAGTAGAGATTTCCAGATTGAGGATTGGTGGGATTTCAAGTCCTGAGCTTGGGGAGCTCAGCGATTGGTGGGTTTTTCTGTTCAGGGATTGGTGGGCTTTCCTGCTCAGGGATTGGTGGGTTTTCCTGCTCAGGGATTGGTGGGTTTTCCTGCTCAGGGATTGGTGGGTTTTCCTGCTCAGGGATTGGGGGTGTTTTTCACTCCCTTTCCCCTGCATCAAGCCCATGGGTTAGGGTGGGACGTCCTTCCTGGCTCCTGCCAGCTTTTACTGAGGCAGCATCGCTGTGGGAATGCTCAGGGAGGCTGGAAAGGAGGTACTGTCACTGCAGATAGCTCCTTATTGGACAGCTCCCACCGTGGTGTTTGACCAAGGTTTCATGTTTTCACCTTTAAAGCGAAGGCTCTGCTGCTTCATGGGAAGAATGTGATCCATGACTAAACTCTACCTTCCCAAGGCTTCATTCTTCAGCATTTGCCACCCCGCCACTTGGCATCATACTATAACGGGATGTGGGCAGGAGACAGATGGTGAACTTCTCATTCCTGTAGAAGTTCACAGTCAGGTAGAAGGGAGTAAGAGGAGGTGCGGATAACATGCAAAGCCCATCCATCACCTCCCCCAGACAAGCCCTGCTTCTCCAGCAGCCTCTGACTCTCTGCTACCCACCAAGGCTCCAGCCCTCCTCCCCCCAGCCCCGCTCTTCACTCCAGCCTGGCCTGGTACCACGGCTTCCTCACAGGCTTCCTCTGAGCCCACTCACCCACCCACTCACCGACAAGAGCTTTTGGGTGAATACTACGCACCCAGAAACCCTGCTGCGTCTAAGGGAAAGAACTATATTGATTATGACTTTTAAGACAAGCAGGAGGATTTCAATATTTGTGTGCCTATGGTTAATATACATTGCATTCAGAAATGAGAAAAACTGAGCATGTGTACCGCTCATTTTCTTTAATTCTGTTCTATTCTGTTTTTTGTTTTTAATTACATTCTTGACTGGAGAGATGTATCAGTGGTTAAGAGCACTGGCTGCTCTTGTAGAGGACGTGGGTTCGAGTCCCACCTACCTAGTGGCTCACAACCATCTGTACCTCCAGTTCCAAGGAAGACAATGTCTTCTGTGAATCTCACACACACACACACACACACACACACACACACACACACAATACAAGTTTAGTGGTTAGGTGTGGTGGTATATGCCTTGAACCCCAGCACTCTGGAGGCAGAGGCAGAAGGACTTCTTAAGTTCAAGGCTAGCTAGGTCTACACAGAGAGACCCTTTCTCAAAAAGCAAAAACAAAACCAACCAACCAAATAAATAAATAAGTAAATAAATTTATTTATTTGACCTGTTTTAGGTAGTAAATTTAGTAACTTTGATCTCTTGTCTAAGTTGTATCTGTCAGAGAGTGTGCCACCTGTTCTGTAAGGAATGTCACCTGTGGCATGACTGAGAATAGAATTCTTATTTCTAGATGACTTTTGACCTTAGCTCTCTCTCGATGAGTCACTTACTATGGCGGTGCTTGCAAAAACAGCTTTCTCCATTCTGGCATTCCCTTACACTCACTAGCTGGCAGTTTCCTTTGCAGAAGGAGCCCTTCCTGAAGTGTCCATGGGCTCTGGGGTCTGCTTTTATTCACTGGGCTAGGATCTATTACTGTAGTCTGAAAAGCAAGACTCTTTGACATTGAGGTAGAGTTCTCAAAAACAGTGAAATGTTGCATGTTAAGTATACAATTTGATCAATCTTAAGGAGGGCTTCAGATCCCCTGGAACTAGAGTTATAGATGGTTGTGAGCTGCCCTGTGGGTTCTTTATAAGAACAAATGCTCTTAACTGCTGAGCCATCTCTGCAGCCCATGTTTTATTCTCTTTTACAGCAAAGATCAATTTTTTAAAAAATCCTATACCTTGGACATGTCCCTGTCCACTTACACGAGCCGTTTGGCAAGCTTTCCCCCAGAGAAGGGGTGGTTTGTTTTTTTAAACCATAGACTTTTCATATTTCCATTTCTTCCCTGAAGGTATATTTACCCATTTCCAGTAGGATCTCTGGTTGGTTCTGCCTTGTCAGATCTGGACTTTGCCAGTCTTCGTGCACAGTCACAGAATTTGAATTTAGACATAACCCTGTGGAAAGCAAACCACGGCCTCTCCTTTCGGGTCCAGGTCCCCCAGCTTTCGATTTGCATAGGTGTGAAATCTTTCCTTGTCCTCTGGTGTTTGGTGTCACTTTCTATCATGAGAGCCAGCCTTAGGTACAGGGCAACCCCATCACCATCCTACATTACCTGGGACATAAATGAGGGGAGAGAATCATGCCCCAGGGCTTCTGGTCCTTTTGAGCACTCTTCTCATACCTAGTTTACAGTCACCACTCCGTGTGTCTATCCTTAAATGACTGTCAGAACTTACTTAGTTTGAACCACGATGCCTGCACATCTGGGATGGCAGGCTTATCATTCTATGTGTATGTTCTCTAATAGGCTCGTGTCCAAGACCTTCCTGTTTTTGTCTCATCCTGAATATCAAGTCTCAGATTAAATGCCCGCATGGCTGGCTAGCAACTTTTCTTCCTGGCTTACCAGTTGAGGCCGTTGTTTGCAAGTGTTTTTTTTTTTTTTTTTTCTTTCTAGGTGTTTGAAGCTGTGATTTCATGGATCAATTACGAGAAGGAGACTCGCTTAGACCACATGGCAAAGCTGATGGAGCATGTCCGTCTCCCTCTCTTACCAAGGGATTACCTGGTCCAGGTCAGTGCTTGTGAGTTCGCCCAGCTGGAGGAGCACAGAGGGAGCTCTGGCTGTATGGTGCCGCTGAGGTGTTTCGTGAGTCTCTGTGGGGATGGAGGGCGTGGACTCCCTGGATTGAGAGTGAAGTACAGACAGGGAATGTGAAAACACAGATCGGAGCAGGGGATGCGAGCTTTCAGTCTGTCCAACAGCTTCGAGCCACCTCACTGTCTCCTGGTGCTCCTGATATCTCAGATGCTGCAGTTGATCTACAACAAGCTGCAGCAAGGATTCAGGATCTCTGAGTATCTGGGCAGGTGGTCAGCACAGAGGCCAGTAGAATGGACGCTCAGTAGGAGTCGGTTTTCCCTGGGAAGAATGGAGAAAGAATAATCGTTTCTAGAATATCTCTGTGTTCCCTCTCTGCTGTGATCTTAGGCAACCTGGAGTCAGGTCGGGAGTGAGAAAACCATCTTCATAGATGCATCCAGTGTGTATTCTACTCCCTTCAAGAGAAGAAAGAAAAATTAAGAATTCTGGGTGTACCGAGTTTTCTCATTTCGTCCTTACAACGGCCCGTTGAGGCAATGATTATGAGCCTCTCAATATCTACCTATCTTTTTCTTTTCAATTTTGAGCCTCGAAGCTTGGAGACTAGGTTGGTCAGTAGTCCCTAATAGGCATGAGGGTTGAGGTCCACCCTCGCATGGCCCTGAAGCACACACTCCTGTGAGCAACCCACCTCTGATAATGTCTGTCATGTCCGTCTGTCTTGTTCATACATGGGATGGTTCATTTCGTGCAGTAAATGGGGTCGGGTGTCCTTGCAAACCTTCAGATGTATGACTTTAAGGAAGTGCCCAGGCAAGTTGGCCAGCCCTTAGCTGTTCCCGAGGAGGAACGAGGAGCGTTCAGACAGCAGGGTGAGAGAGGAAGCTGAGTAGCGCCACCCTGCTCTCGGCCCTCGTCACCCCTACCACACCCAACCCTAGAACCTCAGTCTCTCTCTGGTCAAAATAACACCCTGACAGGGCTGCATGGGAACAAGAAGCGACAATCCATGAAGAAAGGCCCTGTGACAGCGTCCAGGGGGTGCTAGCTGCTGCTTTACTATCTGAGGCCACAGGTGTCATTTATTCCATGAGTACTTGTGAAGTCCTGTGCGCATGTCCCTGTCGTTCACAGGCCCAAGGGGTCAGCAAGACGCCCTCTCTGTGAGTTTCCTTGTACCACCCCTTCACAGGTGCTTAGGCTTGTGCTGGAAGCTCCCTCAGTGCTGCCACCTGGTGGCCATATGCCACCTCCTCTGACCTGCCTGAGTTACCAAAGTTATGGTCAACTCTACTCTGTCCCAGGGAAATGGCCTCCAGCAGGGACTGTTTCACAGGGAGGGTGGGTGCCCAAGGGACTGGGTTCCACAGAAAGCTAAGGAAGCTTCCAAGATCCCCACAACTGAAACTTACCAAACACATGGGCTTATTCTGGTTATCACAGGAAATTCAGGTTTGGGTATGGGAAGAGGGTGAGAGGCAATGGCCAGAGAAAAGTTATACGGAGCCTCCTTTAAAGCGGACTTTTAGCAGGCCTCATGAGGTAAATTCCTTGAGGAAAGGATGCTTTGTTAAGATTTATTTGACCTTGAAACGTAAAGTAGTTTAACCTGAAGGTGGTGCAGGAGCTGGTGGGGAAACTCTGGGCAGCTCCTAGGCTTCAGAATTGCCAAGTTACCCAGCTCTTAACAGGCATTTTAAAAATGGCATCCAAATGTCTACCTTGCTGTCCTGTGGCACAACACACAGCATAACTTCAGAACTCTGATCACTCTTGTTAAGATTTTGTCTCATGTGTATGAGTGTTTTCTCTGCATGTGTGTCTGTATACCATGTGTGTTTGGTGCTCCTAGGGGCCAGAAGAGGGCACTGGGTTCCCCGGAGTTACGGACAGTTGTGACCTCCTTGTGGGTGCTGGGAATGGAGCCCAGGTTCCCTGGGAGACAGCTGGTGCTCTGACCACTGAGCAATCTCTCCAGCCCCATTGTGATCTTTCTTAAGTGGACAGCTCAGTGGCATTGGGTCCCCTCTACTCACCAGCATCAGCTGTTTTTCTAAAGCTTGCTTTCACCCTGAGCCGTGGTTGGACCTGTGAATACTAACTCCCTGGGGGCTTCTCCCTCACGCCAAAGGGACTCTTTGGGACCAGCTGCCTGAGCCTGGATACCTTCCCCCCACTTTTTCTTTAACCCTAAACATTTATGATTTGTCCTAACCTAGTTCCATCACCAACTGGGAGGGCAAGAGAAACCCAGATTATGTCTGGGAAAATGAGGGCTCCATTTTTCCTGCCAGCTCCAAGCTGCCAGCAGATGATGGCCCCAGCCATGTGTTCATTCTGCACAACTGTTGGGTCCAGGAGACACTTGGCTTGAGGGCTTAGTGAATCCAGTTTCTCATTCTGCAGCTGGACTTGAGCGGCTCAGGTTAGGGGCCTTGGAATGTCTCTCAATGTCTTCCTCAGGGCTAGCACCTCACAAACAAACTGTTGAGTTTGTCCAGGTGCTGTGTCCATTTTATAGATGAGGAAACTGAGGATCAGGGGTTCAATGTGATGGAACAGGGAAGAGAGGTGGGACTCTGCAGTAGTTTGTAACTCTGTGGGCCTTTCTCGAAGTCTGAGATGGTGTGGGGTAGAGGGGATAAGTGCCCCAGCCTGGGGAATTGTGGTCCCACTGTGCTGGAGGGTCACCTGTGCACTGTTACCCCCAGACAGTCGAGGAGGAAGCTTTGATCAAGAACAACAACACCTGTAAGGACTTCCTCATCGAAGCCATGAAGTACCACCTCCTGCCCCTTGACCAGAGACTCTTGATCAAGAACCCCAGGACCAAGCCCCGGACTCCAGTCAGCCTGCCCAAGGTAAGCCCCAGGCCAGCCTGGGCCTCGGCTCAGGACTGTCCAGGGAAAGTGGCTTCCACACCAGCCTCAGTTCATTCTGGCTTCAGGTTGTGTTTATGACCCAAGAGATGGTGTGTCTGCTGGTTCCTCTTGAATTTGCTAGCGACACTGTCGGCCAGGAGCTTGCTTTGCTTAGAGTCTCAGGGTGGCTACAGCGGTGCCAGGGAGCTTCAAGCATAGGTGGGATCCGCCCCTCCTCTATTCCCCGCTGCATGTGCTATACCAAGAGAGGCAGAGGAACAGGCATGCTGGATTAGAGTCAGACATCCCCAGTCTGGTGCCTTTCCTCACCTGGGCAGAAAGTCGGGGAATGAGAAGGAGGAGTCTGGCAAAAGGAAGGTGCTAGGGGGACCCCAAGGTCCACAGTAGCCAGCGGGTGCTGAGTTCTCTCTCTCTCTCTCTCTCTCTCTCTCTCTCTCTCTCTCTCTCTCT
>JADRCH010000062.1:2624024-2662200 GCA_019843965.1 Rhynchomys soricoides
TGGACACGGTGGTGGAATGGGACCATCTCAGGGTCCGGAAGTGTCAGCTCCTGCTCACCCTGGAGGAAGAGAAGGTGAAGCAACCTACTGAATTTTCTGAATTTCACAACCTGATGCCAGCCATTGTTGGCACAATAGCACCATCTGCTGCTAGTTTAGGGCAACTGCTAGGAACCCCTGGCAAACCCGCTATGACTTCGGGCTGGGATTTTACATCACAGCCTGTCATTTAGATAGTTTCTGCAGGAATCTATCTCCAGCAGCCTCAGGGAAACAGACCAGGGCAAGATATAAGCAGTTCCTGACCTCAGGACGTCTGTAGCCTCCAGATCCATCCCCCAGCCCCACAGCCTGGCTGCACATCAAATCCACCGAGACACCCCTTTGGGCTTCTGACCAGTGTCTCTGGGACTAAGGTTTTATTTTTCCAGAAAGTCCCCGGCTGAAAGTGTGCAGCCTGTCTGTCCACAGAAGGCAGTAGTCCCTGGGATCATGGGCCCATTCCATTTCCTTCTCTCCATGAATGGGGAAGAGAAAGGGCCACCCAGAGGGGGTGTTGGAGAGGCAGGTCTAGGTGTCCCTGCTGCCAGACAAGCCTCCTGCACTAGCCCTCTCTCTTCCTGCATGGCCTGTATCCCCTTGTCTTGCAGCAAAGAATTGTTCAGCTCCTCCCCCAGGACAGGTCTGATGCCTTCTGCCATCAAGGAGAAGAGGGGCTGAAGGAACAGGCCGGCAGGGTGTCTCCCCAGTGATGACCTCAGCACCTGGCTCTGTCTCAACAGATACACGGCTGAATAATAAGATGTTGAAGAAAACCAAGGCAGTATGAATATGCCAGAGGGGATCTGGGGCTGGTTTACTGTTGAGAATTAGCACCTTTTCACGTGTTAGTGGATTTCTTTGAGCCTTTTAAAAAAATTCCCTTTGATACCCTTGTATATATATACACACACGCATGTTTATGTTTTAAAAGCAGAAACTGGGGTTACATTGGCTTTGCACCCACCTCAGTGTTTGCAGGCTACCTGTCTTATGGGGAGCCAGGCAGGGCACCGTTACATTTGTTTTACAGATTAGGGCAATGAGGTCCAAGGAGACCAAACTTGCTCCCCAAGTCACCCTGCTGGTGATGGCTGGCTATCCAGGGGTGCGTATGAGGTCTCTTGGATTCTGGTTCTTGTAGTGAGCCTGAGGCCGGGACACTGTGCTCTGTCTTTCAGGGGTTGGGGTGCTCAGCGGACAGCTGTATGCCACCGGGGGACATGACGGACCCTTGGTGAGGAAGAGTGTTGAAGTTTATGATCCTGGGACAAACACCTGGAAGCAGGTGGCAGACATGAACATGTGCCGGCGCAACGCAGGTAAAGTGACTGCTCTCCTTTTGTCTCCTGTGGGGTTGCAGTTCTTCCCTCCCCCTCTGAGTAATAGGAAGAGGGGCAAGATTGCCAGAGTAGGTAGCTGAGCCTGTGTTCTGAACCTAAGAGTGGCCGTTTGTCTGTCCCATAGGCTCTGAGTTAGGGGGATTCCAGGGAGAGCCTGGAATTCAAAATGGTGGCCTCAAGGTCCCCGGCTGAGACACAGTGCAGTCCCTTCTCTCTGGTGGTGGCTGATGGCCATGTTCACCAGTGTTTCCTATGATGGTTCTGCTGTCCGTGGACTGTGTCCTGGGCTGTGTGTGGCCAAGCCACACAGTGGTACTGTGTTGTGTTTTCCCTGCCAGTGTCTGACTGGAAGATCCTCATACTTACATAATGTCTAAGTTCCTTCCTGGCAGGAGAGCCAGGCCTCACCTGAACCTCCAGTGTTATCTCTATTTCCTGTTCAGGAGTACATAGCAGGGTCTCGCGTGGTGGGGCCCCAACAGCCCTGCCAAGCTGTTTCCTTTCCTGACACTGCTGTATGTATCTTGCTTCTTTGCTCTGGGAAAGGTGGGCTGGCTTTGCCCACTGCCCCAGGTCTGGACTGCCATAACAGATGCCACCAGGGCAGACTTATATTACCTGTTTGCTAAAATCACTGTGGCCGACTTGTTAGAAGTGTCAACAAGAGGCATCCATAACTGGCTCACTGCCTGAGCCTGCTGTGACACCCATTGGCATTTGGCCTTCAGCCACAGGAACAAGGGGTTACAGGGCCTGTAAGGCAGCTAAGCCTGCAGTCTACGAATCAAGCAATAAACACGGACATGTACACACATTCACGCACAGATATTATTTACTTAATAACAAGTGGATCCTACCGCAGCATTGTTGAAAAACCTGCTTTCCCATCGTTCATCAAGGCCGAATTATGTGTCTTTATTTTCTCACTTCACATGGCTATATCATAGTTTTACCTAGTTCATTATTGACCACTTCATTTAAGACATCTTTTCCAGGCTACCGGTAATGCTGCTGTTATCATAACTGATCCTTAGAGTTAAGTCAGAGCACACATTCTCTAGAAGAAAAGGCCCAGAGTAGATCTTGATGCAGAGGAAGTAGCCCTGTTTCAGGCGCCATGAAGGAAGGCAGGCGGTACAGTCTATGCTCTGGCCAGTACTGAGAGTACTGATCAGCATTGCTAGTTACCACTATAAGGGTTTCATCAATCAACTTCCGTCTGTTAAAAAACAAACCACGGCTATCTGCTGGACTATGAGTTTTAAGGTTTTCAATCAAAGTTATATTTCCCTGCTCTTCCCTCTGGCTTTATGAGACCTTGTCTTCAAACAAACCCACGCTGTTAAGAATGGGAGAGGAACCCCAACCTGGGGTCCTGGGTGTGAATTCAGATGCCCATCTTACAAGGGGGGTTACAGGTACAACCATGAGCAGTGTCTTAGTCAGGGTTTCTATTCCTGCACAAACATCATGACCAAGAAGCAAGTCTGGGAAGAAAAGGTTTATTCAGCTTACTCTTCCATGCTGCTGTTCATCACTAAAGGAAGTTAGGACTGGAACTCAAGCAGGTCAGGAAGCAGGAGCTGATGCAGAGGCCATGAAGGGATATAACTTACTGGCTTGCTTGCTTCCCCTGGCTTGCTCAGCTGCTTTCTTATAGAGCCCAAGACCACCAGCCCAGGGATGGTGCCACTCACAAGGGGCTCTCCCCCCTTGATCACTAATTGAGAAAATAAAATGCCTTAGAGCTGGATGTCATGGAGGCATTTTCTCAACTGAAACTCCCTTCTCTGTGATAACTCCAGCTTGTGTCAAGTTGACATAAAACCAGCCAGAACAAGCAGCATCTAGGATGGACACAGCATCCTGCTCAGCAGGGATGAACATAGGCCCAGACAAGCGGGAGCGCCCTGGAATCTTGTCTCTTCCCTAGCTCAGGCTGCTGACGGGGAGGTCTGTACGCGCCTTAGGAAATGTTCCCATGGGGAGACTTGTGCCTGTAATGTTCTCTCCATGATGTAGTGGCACGTAGGGGTGGCCAGGGGGAAGCGGGAGCATCTATAGGACCACCTAGTAACGAAAGCTCCCTGGTGAGAAAAGCAGCCTCTCTAGAAAAGGGACCCTCAGAGCCCAGAGTGACATCTCTGCTATGCAACAGGAACTGGAGGAAAGAGCCTCTAGACTCCTCTAGCCTGCTCTCTGACTTTTGCCGATCCCTCCACTTCTGTTTGTTCCCCAGGGGTCTGTGCAGTGAATGGGCTCCTGTATGTGGTCGGAGGGGATGACGGATCATGCAATCTGGCTTCAGTAGAGTACTACAACCCAGTCACAGACAAATGGACACTGCTGCCAACCAACATGAGCACTGGGAGGAGCTATGCAGGTCAGTGGGTTTCAGCTTCAGGGACCCAAAGGGATGGGAGCTTGCTTAGCTGGGAACCTAATGCCTCCTGCAGAGTTTTCAGGTAATTGTCACCTGTCTTCACAATGGCAGTCAAATCCCTGTGACCCTGAATGTAGCTTCTGGATTCTTAAGGTAGTGTTCCAGTGTCTCTTCCGCCTGACCTGGGCTGTGACTGTCTTGGCCACTCCTGGTTCACTTTGAGACCCACATGTAGGTGGGAGAGCATAGGTCTGTCTGCACGGTGGAAACACCAGAGCTTATGTAAGGCTAGCATGAGGTAAATGGGGTGCTTTAAGGTAGAGCAGATGTAAGATGGCAGTGAGGCCTGTCTGTAGGACATGGCTCTGTTGGATTCTGGGTAATCTCACACACAAGCTACCTCTGGTTATGCACTTCTTATGTTATTTTCTTGTTGTTGTGACAAGTTCCTGAGAGGAATTGTGTAAGTGTGTGTGTGTGTGTATGTGTGCATATGTATGTGTGTGTTTGTGTATGTGTGTCTATGTGTATGTGTATGTATATGTATGTATGTGTGTATATGTATATATGTATGCATGTATATATGTATGTATGTTTATATATGTGTGTTTCTGTATCTATGTGTGCATATGTGTATATATGTGTATGTATGTGTGTGTATGAGTTTGTGTGTGTATGTATGGTATGTATGTATGTGTGTATGCGTATGTATGTGTGTGTTTATTATGTGTATCTATATGTGTGTGTATGTTTGTGTATGCGTTTATGTGTACCTATGTGTGTGTATGTTTGTGTATGTATGTGTGTGTGCTCGTGTCAGGAGGGGCTTATTTTGTCTCATGGTTTCAGGAATTTCAGTCCTTTGTTTCTTGGCTACTTTGTTTCTGGGTGGTTGTGAGGCTCAACATGTAGGAAGGTACAGGCAGCTTGTGGGGAAACGGATCCTGGCAGCCAGGCTGCAGAGAGGCCCGAGTGGGTCAGGTTCAAGCGCCTTTCAGTGGCACCTCCAGTGACTGGCTCCCTCCACCTCGTAAAGTTTCTCGCCCCTCCCTGAACAGCATGGCCAACTGGGCTCCAAACCCTCAACGCATGCACAGTGGCTATCTAAGCCCCTTATGACATCCCAGCCCAGGCTGTGTAAAGAGACTGGGCAGTAATGGATAGACTGGTAGAGAGGATGTGGTGCCAAGCTGCAGCTCTGGACCAAGAGTTGGTGTTGCTAAGGTTAAGAGATCCTCTGAAGAGAAATACAAGCCTCGCTTCTTAACATTTAGATACATGTGGACTAAATGTTTATTTACTGAGCACACACAGTGTGTCCTCCATTATCCCAAATATTAAAAAATCACGATCTGGCGTCACAAACATCTTGGCTCCCGCGCTTCTCCTCTTACCTGTTTCCCATGAGAGAGGTCAGACGTTCCATCTTGCTTAGGTTTCAGGATGGGATGATTGTGTCGGTGCTGGTGCGGAGGGCGTCATGTTCCTTCCCCCAGCCCCACAATGCATTTCTATCTCTTTCCCCTCCTCTAAGCATTTCTCGCACACACTTACATTTCCTTCTGTAAGACAGTGGAAGTGTTTTGACCCTGACTCTGTCCTCAGGAAAATCACCACCTTTCTTCTGGAAGCCACAGAGAGAAGCACAAGGCATTTCGTTTTGTAGGTTGAGAAGTGGGTGGGATCCTCGGGCCCCACCTCCTTGTTAATGAGAAGTGGGTGGGACCCTCGGGCCCCACCTCCGTGTTAATGAGAAGTCGTGGGTTGAGTTGGACCCCTTAGGATTTCACATGTGTGCTAAATATTTCAATAGCCCGTCTGCCCCCTCCGCAACTGGTGGGAAGGAGACAATCAAGCTTTGTACTCCAACCAACCAACCAACCAAGTGAGTGCGTTATCTTAAAACCTAGGGAATGGGTCTGATGTGTAGAGATTTAATGCCCACATTACTAATCTGGCATTGCTTGTAACAGTATCTGCTCTCCTTCCCCGAAAATTATAATAATTAATGTTTGACACATGAGAAACTGTCGAATATTTTATGGAATGTTTATTCAGTGGGCGTACTTTTCTATCTTTTTAAATATTAAAAATAGACTTTTTCATCCCGTATATTCCGATTACAGTTCCCGTGCCCCAACTCCTCTGAGCTCCTCCTTCCCAGCTCCTTTGATGTTAAGGTCCTGAGGAAATGCTCATGCCTGACATGTTGGGTTGAAGGAGGACTCAGGTTGTCTGTGCCTAGTGTGCTGACTGCTCTGGTCTTAGTGGAGGAGAAGGGAGTTTAAAGAGTTGTCAGTTCTGGAAATGGATACTGAAGTCCCAGATCTGCCACTAGCCCTGGTCTCCGGGCAAGGCATTCAGTCTGACTGGACCTCAGTTGTCTAATGTATAGGGATGCAATCAGATAGAGCCTCTGAGGGCTTTGAAGAGAATGAAACGTGATACTGAGTGTAAAGTTTGTGGCATGTTGCCCGGCCTGGTGTGAGTCACCACAGGCTAACGCACCGTGGTTATTAGAAGCTGGAAAGGATTGCAAACAATGGTTGTTCTGGTTGGGTTTTCTGGGGGGGGGATTTCGAGACAGGGTTTCTCTGTGTAGCCCTGGCTGTCCTGGAACTCACCCTGTAGACCACACTGGCCTCAAACTCAGAACTCCGCCTGCCTCTGCCTCCCGAGTGCTGGGATTAAAGGCTGCACCACCGCTGTCCTGTGGTTGTTCTGGTTGTATGAAAGGGTAAAATACCTTTCCCTTGTATTATTCTGAATTTTCCAAAACATAAATTTGCATATTTCTTTTCTAATTAAAAAAAGCGTCTATAAAAACACCACCTAAAGACACTCCGAGAGCCAGCTTTTGAAAAGTATTACTTAGTGAGAGAGGTGTCCGCCATCCATGTGGGGCTGCTAGGGCCAGGTGGTACCTCCAGGTCTGGGGTCAAGTTCTGCCTTTCCTCACATGGTCACTCTCTTTAGTCTGCATCTTTAGCCAGGAATTAGCAGGGAGTGGATGTCTTAGCAAAATGTCTCCGATCCCTCCCTCTCTTTAGGGTGTGTTTTCTTAATCACATCTTCAGTTAGAAAATTTTATAACTGTAGGAATATGTTAAAATAAATTTCCGGCAAATATATACACATGAAGAAACTTTCTGAGTTAGGATTTTAGTAGCAGGCTCCAGAGACCTGCCTGGTAGTGATTCCTACCAGGACAAAGGTTCATGGCCCCAGCCGGAAAGAAGTGGGCATGCCGTTATCACAGCACAGAAGGCTTGCCTTGCAGTCTCTCAGTGGGCCACAGGCACAGGGATCGGCAGGCTAGGAGGCCGAGTTTGTCTCTAGCTGGCGTCTATAGTAGAGGGCGTAGAATCGACTGTCTTAGCCTCTGGGGTCTTCACATAGACTCAGTAGATTACAGTGAGACTTGTGTTATAAATGGATTTACAGAGTCAGGACCTCAACGTGGTTAAGTTTCCCTAAAGCCGTGACACACAGCGTGTGTTTGGGAATTGAGCACTGGGTGAAGATCTCAGCTCAGCAGTATCGGAAGTGGGAATTCTCAAGGTGGTGTGGGAAAAGCCTGCCGACATGCAACATGAGCTGTCCGAGATCATGCTCGAGGAAACAGTTTGCTGCTCGCTGCAGTAGCACATGACCCTTCGGGATCCCAGTGGCCATGACTTAGGGTGCTGCAGCTTCCTGGTACTCCTTTGGGACTCTGAATAACTTAGGAAGAACTAATATTGTAATTTTCCCTTTCATGTTAGGTGTTGCTGTGATTCACAAATCCTTGTGACCCAAACTCCCTCAGCCAGGAGGTGGAGGAAGAAGCCGCAGGGCACTGCCGTGGCATCGGGACCATGACAAGTGAGGAGAGGGACTGGGAGGCTTTGCCATCGTTTGAAAACCACCCTCGTTGTCTCAGCAGACCAAGCTCATCTCTCTCTGTGTGGACACTAATGACCCACCTTCTGCTCCAAGGTGCTTTGGATTCTACCCTGAACAGTTGAGTTCCTGATAGCCCCAGCAGCACCCTAGGGCATGTACACTTGGGAACTCACTCGTGTGTGTGTGAGTGTGTGTGTGTGTGTGTGTGTGTGTGTATGTGTATGCGCGCGCACGAGTGTGCACGTGTGTGTGTGTGTGTGTGTGTGTGCGCGCGTGTGTGTAAAACATTTCATTCAGTGGGGGCTGGACCTGTGTGAGTGTCTACTGGATTTCTTTACTACTGATCTTTTTACTATGCTAAAAATCCTACAAACATCTTTTTTGGACTCATCCAATGGGACCCTAGACTACTAAAGATGCTGTCTTCTGGCAGTCTAGACAGAACTAGCCAAAAGCAGCATTCCAACCATGTCTGGGACCATGACTTGACTACTGCAGCTGTGTGGAAGAGCAGGGGCTTCCTCAAAGCTGCTCTGCGGCCTCTCATTGTGCCGCTGCCTCCTCCCTGACTGTACTCTAGGAGGCAGATGAGAACTGTTTTTGCCTTCACTTTTTGGCCTCTACTTCCTGAAGTCATGAATTCCAGACTTGGAAGATCTTGTGTCTTCTCAGCAGGGAAAACAAACTCTTCAGATAAGCCCCAGGAAAAAACACTGGAGAGAAATTGACAAGAAAAGCAAGCAAGCAAGCAAAAGTGAGCAAGCTAGCAAGCAAAAGAAGGAAGTGATGGGGCTGCTGAGATGGCTCAGCGGTTAAGAGCACTGACTGCTCTTCCAGAGGTCCTGAGTTCAATTCCCAGCAACCACATGGTGGCTCACAACCATCTGTAATGGGATCCGATGCCCTCTTCTGGTGTGTCTGAAGACAGTGACAGTGTACCCTTATACATTAAATAAACAAATAAATCTTAAAAAAAGAAGCAAGGAAGTGTGAGAGCAAGCAAGGATGCAGACAGAGAGAGAAACCAAGGTGGCATGGATTCAGTTCCCACCCACAGCGGCCTCAGAGAGGGACCCTGCTTTGATTGTTCTCAGGGCACCCACCTTATTATTTAGAACACTGGCTACGTAGGCTTACTTAGCCACAGTATCAACTCTCACATGGAGGATAAGTAAAAGGTCACCCTGCAACTAAACCCGGAGATAGGTTTGCCCCTGGGTCAGGAGTGGTCATATATAGCTGGAGGGACATGAATGACTTCTAAGAAACACACTGGCTGGTTCTGGCCGTTGGCACTTTGTGAGCGTTGCGTGGTCAGGGCTGCCTGTGCCCTTGTCTTCCCTTTCTCACTCTTCCCTCCTAGTCCAGGGTCCGTATCCCTTTCCTGGCTCTTTTTACTTTCCCTTTGGAAAAGAAGATGGTGGCGGGCCCTGGGCTGGAGAGATCCTTCTCAAAGACACTTGTATTTTAAAAAACGAGCGCAACTCAGGAAAGTTTTGCTCAGCCACAGAGGAGAATTATTAAAAATGTAACTTTGAGCACCTGGGGTGGATTTTGGACGTGTGTGGAAGCAAACACATTAAGGACTGGGGGATGGGCTCACGGTAGGAGCATGAGTTTGATCTCTTGCACTGACATAAAAAAACAGCATACACCTCCTATCTCAAAGCTGGGAAGGCAGACACTGGAAGACGTCTGAGGCTTCGGGGAAACAGCCAACCTAGGCTAACCAGAAAGTCTCAGTCTCCGGCCTCAGGGAGAGACTTGCTAAACAGATTGTGCGGATCCTGCAGACCAACACTAAAGGCTGACCTTTGTCCTCTACACCGCTCTTCCCCCAACACCCACAAACCTCAGGCCCAAACTCTTCTTAAGCTAACAAGTTGCTTGTATTGGATCTTTGCCCCGGGAGGGGAGACGGCGCCTGGAGAACTGCCTCATAGCCAGGAGTTGGAGTTTCAACTTCCTCGACGTCAGAGTCCACGGCGGGAGACTAAGGGACTTTGTGAACTCTCACTTTGGAGTTCTAAGACAAGTAGGTTCTTCAAAGCACGTTCTTTAGGAGGTTGTGCCCCCTGCCCTCTCTGCCTTTGGAAGCGGCTCCCCAGCTAGGCAGCCACTGAGTAGTTACTGAGCGCCCTTCCATGAGGGCAAGCCTTTCTTTCTAAGGTTAAGCAGAAGTTACCTTAACATTTGCCTAGATAGCTCGCAGGCTTAGGTAGGAGATAGCATACCCAGCTTTGGGGGACCCAGAAGAAATGTCTCCCAAAGGATCAAACATTTTCTTGGCTGGTGCTCTGGTTCCCAGCTGTGAGTGGGGAGAGCCACTTGTGAAGCCTGGCCTTGTGCTAGGAGGTGGATGGGATGCATCCCCCAGCCCCCCCCCCTTTACAGTCAGGTCTTCGGACTTGTTGGAGGTGAAGATAAGGCTGGGGGTCAGAGTCTAATGAGCTATTTGCACAAGCACTCGATTTCAGGTGAAAGGTAACCCACCCCTCTCCTACTTCCACCAAGAACCCAGACTTTTATACTTAGGGGTCACGATAAGTCTTCCTTTATGTGCTCTTCCTGAAGAGAACCCCTCCCTCCGTGGAAGCTGGCCAGCCACGGTTTCTGCTGGAGCTTTTGCTGTGGGTCACACCTTGTGCCTCCCTCCCTGTGAAGCATTGGTTCTGCAGGCGGAGCTGCTGAGGGCTTCACTCATTTCACACTCGTGTGTCCTTTTGTGTGGGGACTACAACACTGGTACGTCACAAAGAGCTAGCCTGCCCTAGCTGCCCACAGATGCCCCCCAGACCTGTGTTGATACATCATCAAGTAGGAGTCCCCCCATGACGGATACTTCAAGCCCACTTTCAAGTCTGTGCTAGTCACATGGTGGGTGAAGCCTCCCTTCCCTCACCTGTCAGAGCAGACGCTGCCGCCACTAGTGAACACTAGTGAATACAGCCCTGCCAAGGGGCACATCTGAAATCTGGCTGCAGTGACAAAATGGAATTGAGATCCAAGGTGGTTAGAAGCAGCTTCGACACCACTCGGATGCTGATTCGGACGACGTAGAAATCAGCTTCTGAACTCCAAAGTTATGTCTCCTAAGTACCCAACAGCATCTCCATCCTAGAAAAAAATATAAAAGGCAGTATTATGCAAATGAAGTGACCTCATTTTCCTGCTATGCAATAAGAATTCGTAATTGTATCTCATGACAAGCCAGTTGTAATATCCCCTCAGCAGGGTTTTTATTTTTTCTTTGAGCTGACCCACTTTGATATCTGTTGTGTAAAGTTTGTATATCTCTGAGCCAGATTCTTTCAAAGATTGCCTTTTTTTTTTTTTTTTTTAAGTAAAATTGAAGCTATAGCTTTCAGGCTAAAATTTTAATGTAGATATTTTTATAGATAGTTTCCCAGGACATTTAACTCGCTTTCTATCGTCCACGACAATGAAATGCTGTTCTGTGTGTCACTCACCCTAGCAGTGTGCGCCTGGAACTGTCCTGTCTTGGTTTCTCACGTCTGTCCCAGAACCCTTCTGAGCTCCAGGCCCTCAGTGGTGGTCTAGGAAGACTGCAAAATTCCAAGACACCACCCCTGGGCTTCCTTTCTTAGTCACTGGGAACTAATGTTAAGCTTGACTCAGCACTCACCCATTGCTGTCTCTTGTCTCTGTGTGTTTATGAGTCTGCTTTCTGCAGAGCTGGGTTGGCCCAGGAGGTGATGGCTCTCACTGTCTGGCCCTAAGGCCCACACTCCCTAGGTGGCCTAGGCCCTGCAGACCTGTTCATTCTCTACTGTCTCCTTACTTTTGGAGCTTTCTAGTACTCAGGGCCTCCTCGGTTGGGTCCTGTCTCTTTGGGAAGCTTGCGTTCCCATCACTTCGGGAGAGTGGTCCGTCCTGACCCATGGGAAGAATGCGCTTAGTAGGCGTTCATTCGATTTTTTTCTTTCTTGAGCTGTCTTTACTCCAGGTTCTGTTTTATGTATTTATCATCTGCCACAAGACTCTTTTTTTATCTTTTTAAATCTTAATTTATTATTTTGGGGACAGGTGCCATTTAAATCGCCTCCATGCCTTTTCCTGTTTGACCTGGGCTGGATCAAGTTGGGAGGCTGAGCAAACCCACTAAGTTGGACAAGAGTACCCAAGGCTCTGATGTATGGAAGCAAGGAGATCAGAATGCTTTTTGTAGGCTGTGTGTGTGTGTGTGTGTGTGTGTGTGTGTACTACTTAAGCCCCTCGTGTTCAGCTGCACTGTTACCTACTGAGCAAGCAGAAAATCCAGCAGCACTTCCAACATATGGGGATAGGGGAGGCTTATGCTGTGTGGGTAATCCAGCCCTAGGCTCTGTGCAGCCTTTACTGTGGGACTCAGAGACTCCTGGCTGTAGTGGCAGCCGAGGAGGGAATGCATGGGGCTGCTGCATCTGCAGGAATAAATCGTAATTGTGCTGTTTTTGCCTTTGGTTATAAGACTGTAAATTATTCCCCCCCCCTTTTGGTGGTAATAAAGGACCCTTGTTGGACTTCTTGTTTAATTTGTATATGATTGGGTAAAATACTTTCTTTGAAAGAAAACTCAAGACACGGATTGAGAATATCTCTGCGAATGCTCCGGCTCTGTGCTTGATATGGGCCATCAGACTGGACACAGGCACAGGTAAAGTCCTTGATCTGATATTTTCTGCATGGATGTTAGGGACCATACACCTTGTCAAAGAACACTTGCCACATGATCAGTACAGTGAGAGCCGAGAAACATCCCCCCCCCCCCATATTATTTTTATGGGAATTTATTCCAGCTCTGCACACTGTACATGACATTTTAATAAAAGCTGAGCTGTGCAAACATTCTGGACTTCTTTTCCCTTGGACAGCATCTCTGATGTCTCTAGTATGTAAAGGGAAGACTGGTCCCTGCACAGAATCAGTCGGGAATTGTTCTCTTCAGAATCTGCGGTCCCTCTGATTCCTGTCACTTGACCCCCACACAGTGCAGATCCACAGAGACCTTCAGAGAGACCTAGTGGGGACAGTCCCTCTAAAGGTGCTAAGCAGTGTGGACAAGAGCTAGGTAGTCACTAAGATCTGAGCCTGGAGGGGAAGAAGGCTAGCTATTCTGACATCACTCCTGGGAGCTGAGATCCCAGGCCTGTGGAATGTTTAGCTTGGTGGCAATCTCCCAAAGCCATCTGTCTGCTGATGTGGACATCCCTCTGGATAAAGACCATGCAGTCTTAGGTCCCTTCAGACTGTCAGGGACTCCATCTCATAAAAGGCAACAAATAGACACCCAGGGTCGAGCATTTACTCGGCACATGGGGATCATGTAAGAATGGAGGGAAAGCCAGCAAGTTGGACTTGGGCAATGGCCGGCCCTCTACACAGCCCTCTTCCCCCAAGCTGGCCTCTTCTCTGGCTTCTCTTCTTTCATCCCTTGAGGATGAGTGGGAGTTGAGAGGTCGAGCCTCACCACAGCCCTTGGAGCGTCAAGCAGGAATTTCTATCTTGGGATGGAGGCCCAGGCATTTGTCTGAAGGGGACTTGTGAGGGAGAGGTGAAGACTCACATGAGGGACACTAGCCCTTGTTTGAGTTTGGGACTCAATCTGAGGAGAGGCCCCAGGATGCAGTTGTTTTGTATATAATATTGGGCATTCACTGTGTGTCACGCCCACCTTGAGACCAGTGACTGTATATTACCCTGCTAATTCACAGCACCACAAGGGTTAATAGACCCTTGAGAGGAGATCTAGGCTTCCTCATCCTACTGAGCCTGCCTGTTGATTTCTGCCACTATCAACTTCCGGGCGACAGCATGCTCAGGTGCTCTTTGGAAAAGAGGGTCATCAATGCCTGGACCCCAAACACTTCCCGAAACTCCCAGAGAGAGACTTTTCTTTCTCTTCCACTTTCCCCAAATGGAAGGAGACCCTGCCTGTGGCTTTGCTACTTGCAGGACTTTCCGTAACATCTTCGGTTCCTTATCTGCTAAATGAGGGCTCTCATGGCCTTTCCTGCTGACAAGAAATGGGGAGGCAGAAACCTTGAAAGATACAGACAGTGAGACATACACACAGCCAGAGAGGAGATGACAACCACCTAAAAGTACCAGGGTCGAGGCTCAGGGGGAAGGGGATCGGGGGGAGTTAGAACCATTTCTTTAAACTGTGGAGATTAGCCAGTGTGGTGATATAGGCAGAAGGTGTAGAAGTGGGAGAGACAAGTTCAAGGCCTGCTTTCCACAAAGGGGCCAGATACCTTCAGGCCAGTCTCTTCATTTCTTGGTCAGTTCCCAATCTGTGAGATAATGGTTAAAACACCTACCAGTGACCTTGGAGAAATTGAAAACGAAAAGTCTCTAAATGAAGAAGACAGACTCTCAGGCTGTAGGAGCAGGTGCGGTCTGGCACTAGCCTTTGGACTAGGAGGCTGAGTCTCCTGCAGGATGGTCAGGTATGGCCATGTATGCCCATATATGCTGTGCACAAGCCCAGGGTGCTGGCAGTGTGCAGGAGGGGTGATGCACATAAGAAGGGGGGCAAGCTGGGCCTTGCCTGGCCAGACTTCATTTCTGCAGGAGGCACAGGGATCTAGTATTCTTCACGGGCTGTTCACAGCAATGTCCAGCTGGAGCAAGTGTGCAGCATTCTGTACCTCCCAACATGGACTGTGGTGTGACTAGTCACTATTCTTGACCTCACCAGTGTGCTGATGCAAACGGGCTTCCTAGAGATGGTGCCCACGAGACACCTGACAGCAGGCGGCCACCGGACTCCATGAGGCTTCTTGATTTCACACTGCTGTATTGTAATCTGTAACTTGACTTTTTACTAATTCATAGGTTCCCTTTCTTTCCACCTTTTCAACCCCCTAACACTAGGTAGGAGGGAAAAATGGACGACTTAGATTGCTTCCTGCTGATTAGGGGCATCGAGTTCCTTGGGGAAAGTTCGATTTACATGTCAGGATATCTAGTTTCTTCTTTTCCTCTCTTCTCACACAGTTACTTGGCAAACTTCAATAAACTGCAACCAAGATCGCCCAACCACCCAGCCAGCCCCTTCTATTGTAGCTCGAGCGATTCTATACTCTCTGAAGGCTCCTCAGAATCCCAAATGTCACACACTCGCAGAAACTATCTGCAGCTGTTAAAACCACGCACCTGCTAGAGCACGAGGCAAATCACAGTCAGCTGCTGTGGGCCGTCGGAAGCAGCCCCACATCCCACAACTGGGTTGAAACAAAAGCACATTATTTTCATGGTACATTTTTAAAGAAACCAAAATTCTTACTTCGGTAATCTACTTTTGTCTCTTGCCCTGAAAGGGCACACAAGGCATGAGAGTTGTGAAAATCCTCCCCTCACCAGACTTATGGTTTCTGTTTTTTTTAGGCTGAGATCGAGTATACTTCTTGTATATATCGAGTATACTTCTTGTATACATCGAGTATACATCTTGTATACATTGAGTATACATCTTGTATACATCGAGTATACTTCTTGTATACATCGAGTATACATCTTGTATATATCGAGTATACTTCTTGTACACTTGCTCATCTTCATCTGACTGGTGACTCAGATGCACGGCTTTGCAAACACACAAGTAATAGATTACATCATTCAGGCCTCCCTCGATCCTCACAGAAGTCTCGTAAGACAATGGATGTAGGTGTTCTCATATATATATACCACGTCTCTGCTCGATGTATGCAGTGGTTGCTTTCTCCATGCAATGGATGCTGAGTGCTGAAAGCTCAAGGCACACCTATGCACAGTGTGTGAGTCTAGGCTGGCGTTTATTCTTCATCAACTCCTTCACAGGGCTGGAATACAGGTCTGAGAGGCAAAATTCAAGACTTGCTTGGCTGGTCATAAGAGCCTTGACAAACCTTGATGGGATTGTGCCTGCTGAATGGGACAGCACTCCATGGGTTATTTTGCTCCCATAACCACAAGCCCAGGGGCTCTGTTGTGCAGCTGGAAGAGTTGGCCCACATGGCCATCACACCCCAGGTCCTTTCCTTTGCTCTTTCATATTAGCATGTTGCAGGGTAGATACCCCATGGCTATTTTCCTGTCAGCAAACGGGTGTGGAAAAGAAGCAGTCTGAGAGGTGTAAGGGGTAGGGTCTATAACAGGAAAACTTCCCTGGAGATCCCCCCAGTGGACTAGGGCAGATAGCCCCTGCTGCGTCGCAGGTGTAAGTGAGGCAGTGCTCAGTTGAGAGAGAACTGGTATCAGGTGGGCTGTTAGCATCATCAACAGACCTGCTGACCTCTTCCAGCTGTGCAGTTTCCGCTTCTCAGGCCCTCTTGGGCTTTGCTCTTTTGGCCTCCAGTGTCCTCCCTGAAGGTTATTTTCTCTGGGCACTGAGTAAATCCTGGGCTCGTTGTCAGCGAGTGAGAATGATGTTCCCTGTGTACTTGGCATCTGCGGAGGGGACACAGCACAGGCAAGGCGGGGCGGGGAAGGCTCCTCAGAGCCTCAATTCTGCCATCTTGCTGGCTCTTCCTGGCGTCGAGAGTGGATGTCCCTCTTGCAGGATATATGAGAAACCCTAAGCAATGGAGACCTTTCGGAGCCTGAGGCTGGGGCTTTGAGACAGCTCATTTATCAGCTGTAGAAGTTTCCCTGAAGCACTGATTGAGAAGCTCTGTCAGCAGCAAGATCTATGACCTTTATCTCAAGAATGACCCATCTGTGCAGCACCATAAATCTTTCTGAGTCACAAGTGGAAAGCAGAGGTGGACAAGGTTTGGAGCTGGACTTCCAGAGGCGATTTTCTCCAGTTATTTGTCCTCCAGCCCTCCAGGACAACCTTGCATTTAACGGTAGCCCCTGATGGCATCCTGTGCCAAACGAAAGCAGAGACAGTCATGATAGAGACGTGGACAGCCTCTTTCCAGAGCGCTGTCTACTGTGTTCTTACCAGGTGAGGCTCCATATCCAGACAGGGAGCAGGAAGGGTGGGTTTTGTCTCTTCTGCTGTGAAAAGGATGGGAGACCATGTGGGGAGGGCGGCAGCTGATGAAAGATCTGGTATTTTAGTGATGTGGACACACGACATTATGAGTGCAGGTTCTCATTCTGGCACACAGAGATGTCTGTGAGACCTGGGCAGTGTACCCTAGGAAGACAGCTCAGCTCAGTATCAGCCTGGGGTCTGGGGTGGGGGTGCATCAGGAGCTTACAGTTCCCTTGAGGGCCTTTCCACAATCCTAGGCCTGACCTTCATCTTCCTGCAGTGGTCTGAGATTAGGGGCTGGAGGGGAAGGCTGAGACCCCACGAGGGATTCCAAATGCAGCTTCTAGCCACAGATCCATCATTTTAATGTGATCTGGTCTCCTCTTAGAATGATTAACTAAAGGGACCTTCTCTATTGGTGCTGGTGGCTCCTGCAGAGTCGTGATAAGGAAACCCATAAAATCATGTCCAAGCAGCCAAATGAGGCCATCTGCAAGCATGCGCATACATCGTGCAAAGGTGGCTTGGTTTCTAGTGGCTTCTCATGACATCTTATGCCCGAATCTGTCTAGTTCTAAGCACTGGGAACCTGTGCATAAAATAGCTGCTTCCAGGAAGACTACAGGGGTATGGGAGAGGCAAGTGGGGTGAATGAGGGAACTGACCTTGGCTGTGGCACTAGCTATTCCTCACAAGTGGGGTGTCAGATGGGCTCCAGAGCTCCCTGCTTTACTCTAGCAGAGTTCGCCTACTGGGCCTGGGAGACTCCAGGCCACTCTGAAGACCTGTGGAGAAACTGCTTTGATGGCGAAGCTGTCTGCACTTGCTGCTTCTGTGATTTGCCCGTTCCGTGCGCGGCGTGCTCTGGAAATATTGTATAAATGACAGGCCCCTTGTCATGGGCTCGGTGGAGCTGCAGAGACAAAGCTGTAAGTAAGTCATTGAAGCAGCACGGTGAGCGTGAGAATGTGAATGAAGGTGTCTATGGAAGTATGCAGAAAGCACATGGCGAGGGGGTTAGGTGGCGGCGCATGCGCAAGTGATGGTACTCCAGGTCCTAGAGGAAGAGGTGGGTGGAAGGCTGAGAAGCAGGGAGGAAGGACCGCGAATACAAAGGCCCAGAGGCCGGAGAAATGGCCTTTGTGAGAAATAAGAAATAGTCCGGCATGGCTGAGTCTTGACGTATAATGCGAAAATGTAGAGAAATGAAGCTAGAAAAAGTTACGTCAGGGCAGGCTGTGAAACCATCAGGAGGAGATGCCCTGTGACCTGACTTCTGACCTGAGGTTTGTGGGGGTGGGGGGGAGGGAAGGGGGACACAAAAAGTGGCTAACATCGAGTTCCTGAGAACTTTATTGGTCAGGGTTCTCTAGGATATAAATATATATATTTATGGAGATTTTTAAGAGTGGCGTTAGCTGGGCAGTGGTGGCGCATGCCTTTAATCCCAGCACTCGGGAGGCAGAGGCAGGCGGATTTCTGAGTTCGAGGCCAGCCTGATCTACAGAGTGAGTTCCAGGACAGCCAGGACTACACAGAGAAACCCTGTCTCAAAAAACAAACAAACAAAAAAAGAGTGGCGTTTAGGCTGTGGTCCTGCTAGTCCTACAATGGCTGTCTAAGAATCCAGTCATTCTTCCACAAGGCTGGATGTCCCAGCTGGTCTTCAGTCTGTGCTGGAATCCTAAAGAAGTAGGCTCTGATGCCAGTGAAGGAATGGGTTTGCCAATGGGAGCCGGAGCAAGCAAGCTTCCTTCTTCCATGACCTTTATAAAGGCTGCCAGCACAAGGTGTGGTTCAGAAATCTTCCCACCTCAAGAGACATGGATTGGGTCTTCCCACTTCAAATGACTTAATTAAGAAAAAAAATCCCTCACAGATGTGCCCAGCCTCTTGGGTTTAGTTAATGCTAGAGATCAAGTTGACAAGATCAGCCATCACAGAACTCAAGTCTGAAATGCTCAGATCGAGGCTGAGGCTCCCAGGAAGAACGTGAGAGGGGGAGCAGAGAGGTCTCTGCTGTCCTTCAGGGAACCAAGGAGTCCGGCGGCCTTTCAATATTCTTTTAATCTGAGGGACCAATAGTTTGTGTTCCTGAAAAACCAGTCATTGACACCAAAAGCCCGGGCAACAGAAGAAAACTGGACTTCACTACAATAGAAAAAGTTGTGTGCTTCAAATGAGATCCACAAGAAAACAGCTCACAGAATGGGAGAAAATATTTGGAAAGCCAATCTGAAAAAAGTTGAACATCAGAGCACGTGAAAATGCACAAAGATGCTTAAGATGGGCAACAGATTTGAGCAGATATCTTCCCAGAGAAAATACACAAACGGCCGATAAACACACTGAAACCAGCTCAGCGTCCTGAATGACCAGGGATATGCAAAGGCCGGAATATCAGAGAGCTCTGCTAAATCACATGCACGCATGCACGCGCGCACAGCTACAATCACTGACCAAGGCTTGTGGGAGCAGAGACCTCATCTGTAGCCAGTGCTGTGCAGCTTTTATGGGACCAGACTGCCAGTTCCTCAAAAATTAAGTGTAGAGCTATGATATTACTGGGAGGGAGAGGGCAGAGGCTCTGAGAGTCTGACAGTCTGAGAGTCTATGAGAGCCTGAGGCTAGCCTGGTCTACATAGTTAGTTCCTGTCCAGTCAGAGCTACACAGTGAGACCCTGTCTCAAAAACAAAGACACCCCCAAACCAAACCAAAACAACAAAATAATAACAATAACAACAACAACAACAACAACAAAATAAAAGAACTCACACATGCAAACTTGTATATGAACTTTTCAGAGCAACTTTATTTATTTGCATTTATTTATTTATTTATTTAAAGACAGGGTCTCTTTGTAGCCCTGGCTGTTCTGGACCTCGCTATCCAGACCAGGCTGGCTTTGAACTTAGAGATCTGCCTTCCTCTGCCTCTGGAATACTGGAATTAAAGGCATGTGCCACCCCACCCATGCAACATTATTTCTAATAGCTCAAGGGTATTATAAAAAACAATTGCCTATATGCCCATTAGTGGATGAATGAATAAGCAAAAGTTTGCCCAGTCATATGGACTATTTCGAAATACATCGAATAATATTGCGAAATATTATTCAATACAAAATTGAATGAAGTGTCCATACAATCTGTGATCACGGTACATCTGCAGCCTGCATTGGAAATGTAATTCTCAGGGTCTGGGGCTGTGCAAGCGTGAACACCCAGAACCCACATGAAAAAAGTCAGGTGTGACCATACAGGTGTGTAACCCCAGAGTGAAGGGGGGTGGGCAGAGACAGAAGGATCCCTGGGGCCCAGCTTAAAAAATGGTGAGCTGCAGGCTCAGGGAGAAGTCCTGCCTCGAGGCAGAGTGCCAGGGAGGGAGCATGAAGTAAGTTGTCCTCTGGATTCATTCAGCACACACATGCAGGACAGGCACATGTACTCTCACAGGTACACATATACTTGTCCCAGTGGAAAACGGTAGGTGAGGCCTAACAGGAAGGCCATTCGTGGTCCACCCTCGTGGTTGTATTTGTGTGGTAGCCAGGAAAAGGCTGAAGGCTGCCATTTAATCTCTTGCTCCTGCCCACTCTCCTATCTTCTCTGCTTCCATCATAGGGATAGGAGTGAAGGTCCTCTCAGGGGACCTCCTTGAGAAGAGATAGGCCCACTAAACTCTGTGCTTCATCCTTGGTGGTGGGAGGGGCCAGGTGCAATAGCTTCCTTCACCTTAAAAGGAATGTCTCTGTGTGTCCCACTCCCCTGGACTTGTGAGAATTTCACTGAGGTCCTGTGATGGTTTGTATTTGCTCAGCCCAGGGAGTGGCACTATTAAGAGGTAGGGCCTTGTTGGACTAGGTGTGCCACTGTGGGTGTGAGCTTTAATACCCTAGTCCTAGCTGCCTGGAAGCCAGTATTCTGCTAGCAGCCTTCAGATGAAGATGTAGAACTCTCAGCTCCTTCTGTACCATGCCTACCTGGATGCTGGCATGTTCCCACCTTAGTGATAATGGACTCAACCTATGAACTATAAGCCAGCCCCAATTAAATGTTGTCCTTTATAAGACTTGCCTTGGTCATGGTGTCTGTTCACAGCAATGGAAACCCTAACTAAGACAGGTAGTTTCAAGATTCCTTCAAACCAAGTATGACACAGGGCTGGAGAGTTAATATGTCCTTAAGGTAAAACAGTAAAGGTGTGTACTGGCTGGTTTTGTGTCAACTTGACACAAAACTTGACCCAGACTGGAGTTATCGCAGAGAAAGGAGTTTCAATTGAGAAAAGGCCTCCATGAGATCCAGCTGTAAGGCATTTTCTCAATTAGTGAGCAAGGGAGGAGGGCCCCTTGTGGGTGGTACCATCTGTGGGCTGGTAGTCTTGGGTTCTATAAGAAAGCAAGCTGAGCAAATCAGGAGAAGCAAGCAAGCCAGTAAGTTACATCCTCCATGGCCTCTGCATCAGCTCCTGCTTCCTGACCTGCTTGAGTTCCAGTCCTGACTTTCTTTAGTGATGAACAGCAGTGTGAAAGTGTAAGCTCAATAAACCCTTTCCTCCCCAACTTGCATCTTGGTCATGATGTTTGTGCAGGAATAGAAACCCTGACTAAGACAAGGTGTACTGCTTGCCTTGCCAACTGAAAGTGAATTGCTTCTGGCCGTCCTTACGGACAGGTACAGAGAAAAAGACATTTTCTAGATCAGTAGCCACATACCATGCACTAGGAGATGTGATAATCTGTTCAAGTAAGGTCACCACATTGGGTGTGGTAGTGGCAATCGGGGTTACTAGCTGATTGAGTATTTAATAGTCATCTGTCATCCTCCATGATCCATCTGTCTTCAACACTGGCCAGACAGGAGAGTTAAAGGGAGATGTGGTGGGAACCACCACCCATGCATCTTTCAAGTCCTTGATGGTGGTGGCACTAATTTCTGTAGTTTCTCCAGGGATGTGATACTGTTTCTGATTCACTATTTTCCCTGGCAGAGGCAACTCTGAAGGCTTCCATTTGGCCTTTCCCACCATAATAGCCCTCACTCCACAGGTCAGGGAACCAGTGTGAGAATTCTGCCAGTTTCTAAGTATATGTACCCCAATTATATATTCTGGGACTGGGGAAATAACTTCAGGCTGAGTTTGGGGACCCACTTCATTTATCTGTAAATCAGACTTCAGCTAAAACTTCTTTAATCACCTGATCTCTATAAATCCCTACTTTATCTGGTGGGGTCAATATTTTATTTGGGGTAAATCAGCATCAGCTCAGAACCAGTATCCAACAGCTCCCAGGAAGTCTGCCTGCTTCCTTTCTCCCAGTGTTCAGTTTCCTCAGGAAGGACTGGAGAAGGCTAACAGTAAAACTCCTAGGTTTTAATGTTATGAAGGTACTTTCTAAAGGGACCCTGGCTTTCCCTTCACTCAGTGGGTTCTGGGTCTACAAAATGGCTCAATTCTGGAAATGTATTCACTGGCTGAGACTGCCATTTGCCGTGACCCAACATAGCTTTTCTTTCATTCGTTTGAGAATTTTCCTCCTTATACAGATCAATCAAAATGCAATAGGCTTCTTACCCTCTTCATGCCTGGAAACACCAAGACTGATCAGCCAGAACCAAAGGTCCATAAAGTCATGCCACCATAAAACTCACTTTGCCTGTGCTGCCTATTATACGTAAGGTCATTACGGTCATTGATTTGTCTATACTGCCCATGACAATAACTATGATGACCTTTCCTTTGACCATTCAATGCTGCCACCTGGCCCCGGCTACCTTGGGGCCCAACTAAGTCATTGTATTTAGCTAATCCACCAAGCAGCAGCGTCTCCAACCCTAAGGAAGTTTTGACACAAGGAAAAGGACGTCAACAAATCTCTTCAAATGTGCTGGTGCCCTCTCACCATTTTGCATCATGGGATCTGTGAAGGGCGTGTCTTCTTAACCTTCTCATGGTGGAGGATTAGGTTTTACGCAGTGCACCCACTCTAGCATTGCAATTTCCCTGAGCCTTAAAACCCCACTGAACCAAGGGATATCAGGTATCTTGATATTCATGTCAGTAGGCCATCTTTTGATAAATGCTCAGCCAACCATTCAAATCAAACCAACTTGTTTTTAAAGTTTTAAACTGTGAGAGCTTCCATCTTAAACCTAGAATCTCCACTCAGTGGGACCATATCAATAAATTCATCCATCCAGTTTTATGTTCCTTCCACACCTTTAAAGCCCATCCCCACACACATTCCTTGGACTTCTGCTTGAATGAATTATCATCCTCATTAAGCTCCTTAGTACTGTAGTACACTTCTTATGGACTACACTTTCTATCTCTCCTCTAGGTGTCTGCATAGCTTTAAGCCTAGTTATAGGTCTACAGTCAAATATTAGTGAGCCCTGAGGGACATCAGTCTTGTCTTGCATTCAATCTCCCTCAAAAAAGTCACTGCTGGATTAATAGACAATGAAGGATTTATTTTTTCAGTCAAAGGTGAAAAGCACAATGTTTCAGGAGTTGGGGTGTGAGTGTATTTTTTTTTGCTGAGAGTGGAGAGACTACTTCCTCATGTGAGATAGACCCTCGAGAATCTGAGGGTTCAAAGTTCTCAGCTTCAGCATGGAGCTCCCACCAATTCCCATTCCAAGTTACAGGATCCCATTGTTACCAATTAATGCCCTTACTTAAAGTGCTGATGCCCTCTGAGTCAGGGACTTAAATTTTTGCTGTAATTCAGCCAACCTTATAATGAGGGTTTTGGTTTGATTTTCTGCAACTTGAGCTCTGTGGCTGCTGGAGAGAAGATTCTCTTTTAAGGCACACTTCGAAAGCTTTCGATTGTTTATGGGCACCTGGAGCTGGTCAAGTTTATCACTAAGTCTTTGTTGTTCTTCACGGTGTTCTGAAGTTGGATAGCTTATCAGCTTGTCCAGAGACACTAAGAGCAACCAATCAGCACCATCATTTTTCATATTTTTCCCCAAACTGTCATCAGATCCATTGACACTCACTGATATGTCAAGATAACCAAATGGATTTGTCTCCTCAAGCTTGTAAAACAGACTCTCCCAAGAGAGGCTTCAGTACCTGGAGAGGCTTCAGTAACTGTAAGGTATTGGCAAATTGGAAACACTATTCCAGATACAACAACAAACCAAAGACAAAAACAACCAAAAACCATTCTTATACTTCTGTTGCTCTAGAACCAATTCCTGATACCAAAATCTGTATTAGTCAGGGTCCTCTAGGGAACAATATATATTTATATATGGGATTTATTAGAATGGAATCCAGTTGGTGGTTTGGCTAGTCCAGCAATGACTGTTTACCAATGGAAAGCCCAAGAATCCAGTAGTTGTTCAGTTCACAAGGCAGGGTGTCCCTGCCGGTCTTTAGTGTATGCCAGGATCCTGAATCCTGCCAATGAAGGAATGGACTTTCTTTATACCAGATGCCAGCAGAAGGCACGGTCTAGATGAAAAGTGGATCTTCCTACCTCAAAACATCTGGATTAGAAGTGGGTCTTCTCACTTCAGATGATTTAATGGAGAAAAAAAAGTCCCTCACAGGTATGTCCAGTCACTTGGATTTTAATTAATTCCAGATATAGTCAAGTTGAAAACTAAGAATAGCCAGCACAGTCTCCTTGTGTTGGTTATAGCTACACAATCAGACTAAAACAACGGCAAACTTCAGAACTGTGCTAAGTGAAGGAGGCCGTATAGTATGGTTCCATTCACAAGAAAAGTCTGGAGTGGGCGAGTCCATAGAGGCAGAAGGAAGACTAGAGGTTGCCAGCAGCAAGGGGTAGTGGTGGAGGAGAGAGTAACTTTTAATGAGTGTGGGATATCTCTGCTGTCTTTTGGAGTTGCTTTAAATCTTTATTTGATATGTCATTATGTGTCTCAGCCTGGCTTTGAACTTATGATCCTCCTGCCTCCACCTTCCAAGTGGTGGGATTAGACATGTGCACTGCTGTTTTAGCTTGAGTTTCTATTGCTGTGAAGACTCACCATGACCAAGGCAAGTCTTAGAAAGGAAAACATTTAATTGGGGGCTGGCTTATAGGTTCAGAGCTTTAGTCCATTGTGGCATGCAGGCAGACGTGGTGCTGGAGAAGGAGCTGGGAGTTCTACATCTGGATCTGCAGGCAGCAGGAACAGAGTGAGGCACTGAGCCTGGGCTTGAGCTTCTGAGACCAAAGAGCCCGCCCCCACAGTGACACACTTCCTCCAAAAGGCCACACCTCCTCCAAAAGGCCACACCTCCTTCACCTAGGCCACACCTCCTATAAGGCAACTCCCTTTGAGCCTATGGGGCCATTTTTTTTTACATTTCAAATGTTTCAGATCTCCCCTTTGGAACCTCCCCATTCCCTCCGCCTTCCCCCTACCATTATGGGGATATTCTCCAACCCACCCTCCCACCTACCCACCCACTCTCGTCTTTCCTCCTTGTCATTCTCCTATACTGTGGGATCTAACACCCTCAGGCCCAAGGGCCTCTCCTCCCTCTGACGGGTAACAAGACCCTCCTCTGCTGCATTTGTGGCCAGCACCATGGGTCTCTCCATGTGTATTCTCTAGTTGGTGGATCAGTCTCCAGAAGTATTGGGGGGGGGGGTTTCAGGCCAGTTGCCAGTGTTGCTACCTCCCTGGGGCTGCACACTCCCTCAGCTCCTTCAGTCCTTTCTCCAAGCCCTCCATTTGGGACATCACACTCAGAACTACTGTTGCTGCGAAGTGACTCTTGGGTATTTCAAACTTTTGGGCTAATAACCACTTAACAGTGAGTACATACCATGTTCATTCTTTTGTAACTGCGTTACCTCGCTCAGGATGATATTTTCAAGTTCCATCCATTTGTCTACGAATTTCATGAAGTCGTTGTTTTTAATAGCTGAGTAGTATTCCATTGTGTAAATGTACCACATTTTCTGTATCCATTCCTCTGTGGAGGGACATCTGGGTTGCTTCCAGCTTCTGGCTATTATAAATATGGCTGCTATGAACATAGTGGAACATGTGTCTTTATTACATGTTGGAGCATCTTTAGGGTATATGCCCAGGAGGAGTGGAATAGCTGGTCCTCAGGTAGTATTATGTTCATTTTTCTGAGGGTCCGCCAAACTGATTTCCAGAGAGGTTGTATCATCTTGCATTCCCACCAACAATGGAGGAGTATTCCTCTTTCTCCACATCCTCGACAACATCTGCTGTCACCTGAGTTTTTGATCTTAGCCATTCTGACTGGTGTGAGGTGAAATCTCAGGATTGTTTTGATTTGCATTTCCCTGATGACTAAGGATGTTGAACATTTCTTTAGGTGCTTCTCGGCCATTCGCGTTTCCTCAGTTGAGAATTCTCTGTTTAGCTCACTTCCCCATTTTTTGATAGGGTTATTTGGATCTCTGGAGTCTAGCTTCTTGAGTTCTTTGTATACATTGGATATTAGCCCTCTATCAGATGTAAGATTGGTAAAGATCTTTTCCCAATCTGTAGGTTGCCATTTTGCACTATTCACAGTGTCCTTTGCCTTACAGAAGCTTTGTAATTTAATGAGGTCCCATCTGTCAATTCTTGACTCCCTTTGAGCCTATGGGGCCATTTTTATTCAAACCATTCCAAAGGCCATGCCTGGTTTTCTGTGTTGTTGGGGAGTGAACCCAGGGCTTCACGCATGGCAGGCAAGCACTCTACCAACTAAGCTGTACCTCAGGTTGTACTGATGGAGCTGTTCTGGAATTAGATAGAGATGATGGTTGTACAACCTTGTGAATGTCCCAAAAGCCACCGAATTGTACCTCAAAAGGATAAACTTTAAGTTCGGAGCACTGGCTGCTCTTGCAAAGGACCTGGGTTTGATCTCAGCACCCACATGGTGGCCCACAACCATCTGTAAGTCCAGTTCTGGAGGATCTAGTACCCTCTTCTGGCCTCTGTTGCCATCTGCACACATGTGGGGCACAGACACATGTGAGGCAAACATTCATACTGGTAAAATAAAAATAAATATTTATTTTGGCTGTAGAGATGGCTCTGTGGTTAAGAGAGCAAAGCCCTGTGGACTATCTACCTTGAGTGATGCTGGAGATGTCTGAAACGAGGCTCATCTTGTGAGCTACTAGCAGACAACACCCTGAGAAGAAGATGGCCTTTGTCAATCTGGGTACCCATCTCAGCACTAACCACAGAAGCCACCACTGTGACGGTGGCCAAAACAGGTAGTGACTGTCCCTGGTAACCTTCATGACAGACATTCTCAGCCTCTGCTTCAAATGTGTGGCTGGAAGCTCTGAGAGATGACGTAACCAGCTCAACAGACTGTGGGAATTTGAGCAGGGATATGAGCTTATGTCCATCCAAGGCTGATGTCATGTCTCCCAGCATGAATCTATGCATGACATTTCTGCTTACCAATCACTGATTTGTTCCCTCTGAAAGATCAAGTTGCTGAAAGATGAGACACATGCCTGCATGTAGGTCCAGTAGCAGACCTGAAGATGATTCTCAGACTAGATGGCTCAGTCTATAAAGTGCCTGATGCACAAGCATTAGGATCCAAGTTCAGATCTCTAGAACTCAAGTAGAAAGCCAGGTGTGGCAGCTCACATCTGTAGTCCCCAGAGCTGGGGAGTGGTGGGGATAAGTGGATCCCCAAAGACTATCAAATCAGTGAGCTTCAGGTTTGGTGAGAGATCCATTCTCGAAAACTAAAGGCAGAGAGTGGTTTAGAAAGACCTCCAGTAGCAATTTCAGTCTTCCCCCATACATGCACATATGTGTGTACACACACAGTAGCAAGTATATGTACCACACATGTATGTAGACACACAGACCACACAGACACACAGACACACACACCCATGCACAAATACAAAGAAAAAAGCTGTCAATCCAAGGTGAGGAGTCCCCATTGCACTTGCAGAAGGCACCATAATACCAGTAACTTTGGGCAATGATCCTTTCCCCCACAAACCATGGGGAACTAACCGATGAACAGAGGTTTGTTTTCAGATACATAGTTTTGCTTATGCTTTGACAGCTTGTTTGCACTGAAAATCTAGTATCAGAAGGCATTTTACTCATAAAGGAATTAGAGACATCAATATTTCAGTTTCCTGTCAACTATGCCCACACCTAAACATACTCTCTTGATGGTAGGAGGAGTTATGGATTTCAATAAATGGAAGCCAGAGTTGACAGAGATACAGTCTGACGGCTGTTTCTCCATGAGCACCCACATGAAGCGGCTTTGCTGCAGATGATGGGGAATCCAGCACCCTGTGGCTGATACTAGTGCCATGCACTCCCCAAACTTGTTGTTCCCAAGGCCCCGTGTCTGTACTTCCTTGATGCCTCATCCCTAAGGTTGCTAGGTATATTTGTCCTGTTGCTTTTGGTAGCTTTTCTGCAAATGGAAGGTGGTGGGAGGTGCCTGGGTAGGAGTCACTTAGCAGGAGACTGAAAGTCCCTAGAAAGCCACCATGGTGTGTGTTTTCAGACTTCAGAAAAATCTGCCTGCCATGTTACTCTGCTTATTTACTGCAGTCTGCAGTGTCATCCTCAGCTCTGCCAAAGAGACTGTTAGTGCCGATCACACAGAATGTCCCTGTCTGTCAAAGTCAACAGCTCTAGTAGCTGTATTTGTCCCAACAAGGTCACCCAGGTACAGCTCATAAGGGAGGAAGCAAAAGGTATCGGGGCTTTAGGGTGGCCAGGAAAGCTAGGAAAAGATATCTGGTAATGAGCAGTGGGCTGACTAAGTGCGTGGGCTCTGGGGATGCACGGGCTGGTTGTAGCCTACAGCTGTATGGCAGGGTGTGGCTTTGGTGTGTAGAGTTATAGATTTGTTCCCTAGCAACACACACACACACACACACACAAGCACCTACTGTGTGTCCTCTTGTTATACCTCAGGCCATCTCAAAATACCCTTAAGCAGAAAAACAAAACGCAGCCTTCACAATTTGCTCAACTAAGAGAATTTGAGTTTCTTTGTGTGACCACTTACAGACAGCCTCTGCCTGGTTCCATCTAGCTGTGGAGGGATCTGGCACATGGCTCTCTTGAGCCCTTGCTTTGGCAGATTTTGACCATGGTGTAGTGGGGCTGTCTCTCTCTGCCTCTCTAAGTCCAGATTGCATTCTATGTTCTCTGGGTTTTCTTGGTTCTCTTAGTCACACAGGGGTCGGCCTCTGGTCCTGCCTTCATACAGACTACAGGCCAAATGGAAAAGAGATGCAGTCCAAAGAAGAACCCAGCTGGGAGAAGAGAAGAAACATCAGCACTGTTTGGGACACTGGATGTGTGATTTCCCTGGGGCCCCAGAGATTAGTTCTGAGTCCGCTTGGCTTGGCAAGGTTTGCCATTGTTATTATTATTAGGCCTTTGCACACAATCATAGCATGTAATATCAGCCCTGGACCCTGGCCCACTTGCCTAGCATTTGACATCAGGCCTGGCTCCTGTGTTGCCTGGTCAGTTCTGCAGATGGCATCCTGGGGGCTTGCTGGCCCAAGGCTCCACCACCTTGGGCATGCGCCCTGTGCTGATGAACACAGCACAGATCTTGCAGAAGTGCTGTCTAGACACAGAGTGCTCCCGCCACCATCTCAGAATAATTTGGTTTTATTACAAGGGTTTTCATTTTGGTGACAACATGATTCTTTTCACGGAAGGAATTATCTTCAAATTATTTAATCTTTCTCTTTTATCTCTGGGGGTGCTTTGGGGTTGTATTGCTGCAGCCTTTTCAGATTTCTGGAGAAAACAGACCTATCATTTTCATCCTCAGGGCCGCATTGGGAGCAGGAAGAAGCATATTCTTGCGACAGAGTCATTCAGTCCCTGAAATAAGCCTGAGGTATTTCTGATTTTTGAAAGAGAGGCTTTGGGCTGCTTGACTCCTCCGAAGAGAAGTGTTCTCAGCTGGGACCAAGAGCTGAGACGTCTACCTGAGAGACTCTGCCAGCTTGCATACGATTACACGTGTGCTATTATGAGATGCAGATCCTGGGTACAAGAGCTAGAACTTTAATTTTGTAAGCACGAGAAGAAGTAGCTGCTGATAATAAAGTAGTTGGACTACTGCTGGTGAATCCCGAGAAGCCGGCGCTGGGAGCTGGGGTGGGGGCGGGGCGGGGCGGGGGTGGGAATGGGGGCGGGGATGGGGGTGGCTCTCAGGGACTAGTGCTGTCGTTTAAACCTGATTGATTGATTTACCAGGTCCACTGTATCATGGTGCTGGTTCCAAGCCCAGAAATTGTCCTGAAGGGAGACACAAGGCCAAGGTTCAAGTTAATTTGGAAATACTCTACCCCATTGGCCTTCCTAGGTCTGGAGCTGAGCACAGCCGGGTCCATTAGGTGGCCTGAGAAAGAAGCTAGGAACTAGTGCAGGGTAGCAAGGGAGTAAGAGAGTATATATCAGAGACAGAGCCCTACGATACCTTCCCACCTCTGCCCTCTGCTGGCTTGGTGAGTTCCTTCACATGATTAATGGTTCTGCTTCCAAGTCCCCAATCAGGCTTGCCATGACCCTAGCAAACTAAATCCAGCTGCTTTATCACACACCCTCAAAGATCACCTTCCCCTCAGGGTGTTGTGCAGTTGTTAGCTGCATGCGAATGTTTTAGAGCTTCTTTGCTTTTGTAGCCTCAAGCCTCTAGGATGATATTCCCCTAAAGAGACTGGCACAGAATAGGGCACACAGTAGATGCTCAAAGCTGTTTGCTGAGGAAGATGAACAGAAGTTTATCCCTTGGCTGGGACCAGCCCCATCCTTTGAAGGGCTTGTCTGGGGGAGTGTTTCCTTGTAATTCTTGAAAAGTAAAGTTTTATTGTGTGGTAAATTGACAGTCAGGAAAAAACAAACGCAGATGAAATAGCAGCTGCTCCCCAACCCCTGTTTCTAGTCACCTGATGCCCTTGCTAAGGGCCATGGCCGATTTCCCAGAAAGGTGATCAGGACCTCGCTCCTCACGGCAGCATGGCTGTAGGTACATGCTTCTTTTCAGAGCTCAGTGTGATGTGCTGGTCTGCTCATGAAGGGCTTCCTGTCCTTGTACCATATGGACACATACTAACTTATCAACACTCACGTAGTGAATACCAGGCCCAGCGCCAAGCCCTGGGGGAAGCCATTAACAGTGCAAGCTGTCAGATCAGAAAGACCCAGCACTCACTCCCTTTCACTTACTATCCATGTGACATCAGGCAGGTCTCAGATTCTCAGTTTCCTAATCAGCAAAATCGGGATGGCACCCCAAAGCAGAGTGCTGTCGAGGGGTTGCATGGTACCCCCAGGAAGAGTTCTGTGGAGGGGACCAACATGGTACCCCAAAGAGGAGTGCTGTCAAGGGGACTGCAAGAGTCAGGGCCTGAGGGTGGGGCCCAACATGCTGTAAGGTCCATAGATAGATGGGGGGGGGGCGCTGTTGTCCCCAATAGTATTGATGTCAGGAAAGGGAATAACCATCGGTGGAACCAGACACATCTCTGAATCTTCTGACACGTGGCTTGGACTCCGGTTCTGAAGCCTCGTTCTAGAGGAGTGGAGGTGAAGTGAGTGGGCTGCCGGAGCAGCACGGAAGTCTGGCGGCCCTGTGGGGCTCTCAGGAAGTTTGTTCTGGATGTGTGTCTGGGGCTCCCACTTAGCATATGGGGCTGCTTGGCTGGGTGCCGCCTTTCCATGGGAATCCACGGGCTGATAAATCTTGGCTATGTGCAGGGAACTATGGGCCATGGTATCTGGGGAGGGAGAAGAGAAACTTCCTTTAGGTTCCCTGCTTCTCAGTGGTAGTGCTCCTCCCCTGCAGGCCACGGGAGAAGCTCTGCCCCTGCACACCATGGAGAAGCTCCGCCCCTGCAGGCCACGGGAGAAGCTCCGCCCCTGCACACCATGGAGAAGCTCCGCCCCTGCACACCAAGGAGAAGCTCCGCCCCTGCACACCAAGGAGAAGCTCCGCCCCTGCACACCATGGAGAAGCTCCGCCCCTGAACACCATGGAGAAGCCCGCCCCTGCACACCAAGGAGAAGCTCTGCCTCTGCAAGCAGCGGAGAAGGCTGGTAGAGGGAGATCATTGAATTAAATCTTTGATTTAAAATATGAGGAATATATTAGTCAGCTTTCTGTTATCATGACCAAAATATCTAATATAGATTGATAAATTTTAGCTCATGGTTTCCAAGGACTTAGTCTATGATTGGCCTCTTCTTGCTTTTTTTTTTCTAGCTACGTTACCTCACTATGGACAAGAAGGGGAACAGGGACTAGACACAGTCCAAGACTCCCCCTCAGTGGCCTACTTCATTCAGCTAGGTGCCACCTCAGGAAGGTTCCAGAACTCCCCAGAACAGTAAGACTGGCTGTAGACTCAGAGCTCAAAATATGAGTGTGTATGGACCAGTTCAGATCAAAATCAAAACTAGGATACCGACATCCCAGCCAACAGCTAGCCTGGTGAGCCGGGATCCTTGGCTATAAAGCATGGTCACTAACGTCTTTGTAGGGCTGGTGGAGGCTAGTGTCTGTGCAGGCAATGGACCCCGCACAGCACCTGCTTATAGAGGGCCCCCTGCAAATCGAATCCCTCCTTATGCTCGGTCCTTGGGCAAGGAGTTACAGCTGTACTGTGTTACATTATGAATCACTTTGGAACCATACACCTTGAGCCAGTGTCTTTGTCCAACTTCTCTTTAAACCTGGGGCAAATTTTAGGGCTTTTGGGTAGCTGATTTCTTCATTTTTAACCCAGAATGTCTCTACCCCATGACCGCACTGGTGCGAAGCTTCTGTAAGAACCATGTACATTCATGCAAAGGTATAAAAATCTCCTTTTCCCTCCCGCCTTTGTGGCCTCTTGTGTGCCCACAGGCAGATTTTCCTGCCAGAGGAATGACCTTCGGTGAGGGCAGGGTGGAAGTTTGCTATGGGTTTTGAGATGAGTCTCAGAGTACGGAGCGATGCGACGGGTGGCCTGATTCCCTCCTGATAGCTTTTGATCGCCTCTGACTTGTGTGAAAGCCAGGCATTCCACCCTGTGTTTTACTCTTTGTAATGATCATTTTTAAGCAAGAGCTTCTGAATTGGCTGGCTGTAATTCCAGACTTAATGACCGAGGGTTACAATCTGATCCTAATTCGTAAGTGCTGAGGACTGATCTCATTACAGTGGAGACAAGCCTCTGGTTTATTCCCAGGAGGAAGGACGATCTAGCCTGCTGCCTGGGATGAGGTTGTTTGTTTTTATAAAAACCGTCTCGTTCTTAGGTTCAGCTAATCACGTCTCTTAATATTTTCTCTGCAGAGGTTACACCATTCTCTTATCTTCCAGGCATTCTCGGGAAAAGACGTCTCTTCTTTTATACGAACATGTTCCTCAATCCTAAAACATTTATTGTGCTTCATTATCCAGGTTAGAGGATGAATAGAAACGGGGGAGTTTTAGCAATTATAAGCATCAGGCAGGTTGGAACCTCAAGATGCATAATTTATAGTGTGCTGATGGCTTCATTCCCCGCCTGGATTTCACGGGTGACAAAAGCATTCAGTTTCTTTCTGGGCGTTGGAGGTCTCAGTCCAACACCAGAGCTTTGGGTGTGTGGAAAAGGTACTTGCACTGGTACACACACACACACACACACACACACACACACACCCTAAGGACCACGAGGTAGGTGTCCACAGGCATCCAAGCAAACACAGCTGCCTTGGAATCCTGTCTTCCCAGGCTATCTTGAAACTCTAATGCCCAGTTTCTTTCCAGGCGATGTAGATATGTTGAGGTAATGCTAGTGACAATGCTAAGACTCTGTGCAGTGAGCCAAGGCACGGTGCTGGACACTTCACAGAAGCCTCATTGGATCCTTTTGTGGACCCCCAAAGAGAGGAAGCATGTCCCACTTTAGTACGTGAGAAAATTGGAACGCAGAGAAGGCAATTATCCTGTTTGAGGCCACAGACACCGCCTGGCCTAGCTGGAGCTATTAAGAAGAGGCCCAGGGGAGGGAGTGGGCGTGCAAAACCAAACAACCCCTGGACTGGGGCCAGAAACTGGCCCCTAAGACTTGACTATCTCCATAACCTCTCTGAGTTTTAGTTTTTCTCAAAATTGTTTTGTTGTTCGCTTGTAAATGAGAACATTGGAGAAGATGAACTTCATTTTGACTCTTCCCAGCTCTGACATCCCGAAACCCGAGAAATTATATTGAGAAGAAAAATAGGCGCCAAAGTGGATTGAACGATCTCATCTCCCATGCAGAACGCTGCGTATGGCCTTCATTTCCAGCCATGACACTCCACGCTGGTGTCTGTGATTACATTGTGGCCAATCTCTCTGCGGCTCTGAGCGCTTCCCACCCGCCTTCCCCTCTAAGCCCCTTGAACATTGCCCTCAATTTCAAGGCTTCTCCTCATCTGCCCCGAAGCTGCATTGACACATAAACAGCCAGCCCAAGAACAATGGCTGCTTCTTGGTATTGAAGAGTGTATCAATTTTTTGTAATTCCTTGTTGCAGGCTGAGCATACATTATAGAGTTCAAGTGTTTTGAAATTAAGCTATGAAGAATTGTTATCTGCAGAGAGAACTGGCAGTTTATCAACTTTGAGAGTCTGAGTGTTTGGGTGTGTTCTGCAGAGTGTGTGAGAAGGGCTGGCCTCCGGCAGGCAAGCACTGGGAAGGGGGAGGGTGTAGAAGGAACGGAGGGAGCGCCCCATGCCCCTCAGTTTCTGAAGAGAAAAATGATTTAGTCTTTGGAGTTGGAGTGAGGCATCCTAGGGACCTGCAAGGGGCTATGTAAAGTGTGACACAGAAGCCCACATTTGCATCAAAGTATGAAAGAAAATCCAGGAGAACTGGAGCTCATTTCAATCATGCCTGCTCCTCCTGTCTGCTGCATCACCCCTCCTCAAAATGACTTGACTTTTGCAGCTCATCTGAGCAGTGAGTGGTAGACATATCTTCCCTTCCTTCAGCAGCCATGGGATTCATATCTCAGTCAGGATTGACTGTGGCTTCTTGGTTGACATTGTCTGAACAACAAGACAAAATTAAAAAGTTTTCTTCCCCCCTTTGTTAAACTCCTGGTGTTCCTGGCTTCTTTTGTAGTTCATTCCTTCTCTTCTCTTCTCTTCTCTTCTCTTCTCTTCTCTTCTCTTCTCTTCTCTCTCTCTCTCTCTCTCTCTCTCTCTCTCTCTCTCTCTGTTTATCTGTCTCCTCTATGTGTATGTGTGTGTGTGTCTCTCTTTGTGTCTGTCTGACTCTCTGTCTCTGTCTCTCCCCCCTCTCTCTGTGTCTTCTTTCTCTCCCTCCCTCTCTTTTCTCTGTATCTCTCTCTCTATGTGTGTCTCTGTGTGTTTCTCTCTCCCTCCCCCTCACTGTGTGTGTGTCTGTGTTTCTGTCTCTCCATCTCTGTCTCTGTCTCTCTGTTTCTTTCTGTCTCTCTGTTTCTCTCTGTCTCTCTCTCTGCTTTCTTTCCCACTTTCTACACCCTATGCAACCCCTTTTATTTTCTTTTAGAATTCATAAAGGTTGCTGCTGATCATTTCTGTGGTAGGTTAAGAGAAAATGCCCGCAAGCTGTTTGTTGGGCTGGTCCAGAACTACGGACAGCGCCACAAACGCGACTGCCTCCTGGGGCTTCTCAGGTTTGTTTAATTAAAAACTTCTCATCTGCATCACAAGTGGGGCAAAATGAGAACCTGTGGAGAAATTCACACAGTCGCTTAGAAGCCACAGAGCCCAGAGTGGATGACTGTATGTGTTCACCGTGGTTTTAGGAGCTAGGGGGTGTGGTATGAACATCATCGGTACTACCGGATGTCAGGGAGAAAGAAGCCAATGGGGTTGAGATTCCCCTAAATGTCCAGAACGGAGAGGATCGTGTCAAAGGCGATCGCTGAGATGCTCTGCTGCCCAGAGGAACTGGTAAAGCAGGGAGAAGGGTGTGTGTGTGTGTGTGTGTGTGTGTGTGTGTGTGTGTGTTATGAGGACCGACAGGCAGCCTCAGAGATTAAAAACATAAATATAATGTATTTGAGTATATGAAGTAGACACCTGCATGCTATAAAGCTTAGAGTGTGTGAAAGGTGGTATTATGTCTTTATTAACTACTGTATGGAATCTTTAAATGTTTGGCTATTTACATTTTTCAGGTAGTTCTTTTACGGTCTTTCCATGTTGTGTTGTGTTTTAAAGGGGCTTTAAGAACGTAATAAAAAGTATAAATTTTCTCTCTAGAACTTTCATTGTTTTAGATGTTAAGTGTTCTAAAAATTTGATGGTCTCTGTTTCATATCAATTCTTCCCTTCCCCAGGAGTAATGGCTGTTACTGATCTCTTACAAGCCCTACCAAAGACTGTCTACACAAACAGAGCATCTACCCACACCGTTTCCCCTTTGTACACAAGCAACAGTCCGCCTCATACATTAGAACGCATCTTAGCCTTTCCGTGTCAAGCATAGCTCTGGGTGAGTTCATAACAAGCTCTCCATTCCTGGCAGGAGTGAAGGAGACCTTCCGTGCATACCCTGTCAGGGAAGTGGGCAGACATCTCTGTGGTACAAGTGATGAGAACTTAGTTACAGATAATTTATCCTATTCAGTACTCACAGGCAAGCATGTAAATTCGGGCCTTGAGTCCGACGCTCAAGGCCCTCTTACAGAACACAAACATTTACTAGATTTTCCCCAAGAAGCTCCCTACTACTTGTTCAGTTACAGGGGAAAATCTCATTTTCATTTGTTTTTAGTTTTCAAACCCAGCCTGAAGGGATTGCCTTCCGTGTGTGCTTGGAATCTCCTTACTCTGCTTATACCTCAGCTGTCTATTGTTTTTCTCCACCATTTTCCTTCCCATCTTCGGTTTTGGGTGCTTTTTACTAAATCATGACTCAGTTTGTTTGAGAACTTCTCCTTCTTGGTTTTGGTTGAGTTTCCTGAATCTGTAGATAGAAAATGTGTAAGATCAGGAGGGTAATCCTCTCCAAGGCTGCCTCTGGCTGAATTTCTCTTTTCCTTTCAGGTGACATCACATCTTTCTACCTTATTTTCCTTGTTTGCTTTTTGTAGCAAATTTCATTGAAATATAATTTGCGTACAATGCCGTCAACCGATTTAACGCGTGGAGTTTGATGACTTTCGTTTCTCCAGCATTGAGAAAGCATCATTATGCTTAGTCTCAGAAGTTTAATCACCTCAGGAAGAAACTCCATGCCTCTAAGCTATCTCACTTTTATTGTTGGAATGAAAATGGCCCCCATAGGGTCCTATGATTGAATGCTTAGTCATCAGGGAGTGGAACTGTTTGAGAAGGATTAGAGGAAGTATGTCATTAGGGATGGGCTTTGAGCTTTCCAAAGCTCCTTCCCAGTGTCTCTATCTCAGCCGACCCCGTAGCCTGTGGATCAAATAAAGCTCTCTTTCCAGCACCATGTCATCATACTTCCTGTCATGACGATCATGGACTACCACCCCCTCCCCACATCAGGAGCTATCTAGGAAAGGCTAAAGGCATGCAGGTGACTTTTCTAGAGACCGCCCACTGTATTTGCATAGCTGCGGTGGGTAAGCTCTGAATTCAGAGCTCTCATCTCAGGATTGATTCTTGTTGCTGATATTCCTTCTCTGTCATTATTATATATTCTAACATTACTCTCTTGTAGTAATGTTATGTAGACAAATTGATGATTTCATAATTCCTAGCAGTGATTCTATAAAATTCCCTAATTTATATAAGTAATTTTGAGCCCTCTATAGTATGAAAGCTGCAAATAGCGCTCTGTAAACCTTCATGTGCCATGGGCTAATTGCACTAGGGTCAGAAAACAGGCTGGGAACAAATTTACGATCAGGGAAAACGTTCCTTCTAGGCTAGATGTGAAACCATTAGCTGATAACTAAAGGTCCTAAACTGGGAACAGACAATTTATTGTAAGTGCAAGGACAGAAAATAAATTATTGACTGAATTTACCTACAAAACTTCAATACTAATGAGAGACAAGGCAAATGATTTGTCTCTTGACAAAACCATGCTAACTTATGACATGAGAGTTATGGTTTTAAACTTTCAGTGAACTTACAGATCTAGAAGATGGGTAATGAATGTTTAGATACCAGTCTTACTGGAAACATGCAAACATTCCCGCCGTGCCTCCTTATTCGTTTACTGACTTGAATTAGTGTCTTAAACTTGCTTTGAACGTTTGGAATGTAGAGATGCTTGGTAAACCATGTGATCACTTCTCCTGAGAAAGTGTGAGAACTAAGAATGACAATTAGGGAGAGCTTTTACATTTCTTCAATGAAGAGGAAGGGGCTCTCCTTCCTTTTGCCAATAGAGACAGGACCTTTTCTTACTTAAGGGCTTTTTCTTATTCTCAGCAATAAAAAGGTAGAAGCTTTTTCTCTCTTTGAGCAATAAAGGATGGAGGAACTTCTTTGTCAACCAGAATGAGTGAGTTCTTTCTGCACTGGCGCTTGCTCAGTGGAACTCTCTTATGGGGGCTTTAGCTCCATCCACCAAATTTTATACACACACACACACACACACACAC
>JADRCH010000062.1:2667210-2681467 GCA_019843965.1 Rhynchomys soricoides
GGGAGAGACAAGGGGAGCACTGCAGAATTAGAGGGGCCAGGGAGAGACAAGGGGAGCACTGCAGAATTAGAGGGGCCGAGAGACAAGGGGAGCACTGCAGAATTTGAGCGGCCGAGGAGAGACACACAGAGCATTGCAGAAATGTGAGAAACTGGCACAGGGCAGCCTATGGATCTGAGGAGTGACAGGAGACAGCTCAGGCTCATTGTTTCTCCAGTCCCCGTGCTTGCCATGCACAGAGCCCCCTAGATTCCTGGAGACAGTAATGAGAGGTCAGACAGGTGTTAGACAACATCTGGGAGATTGCCAAAGAGCTCATGGGGGCAATCTTCGTCCTCACCCCAGGTCTGCACTTCCCACGGCTTCTCTTTCTGCTTTTTCCTATCCTCACTCTGAGTCCCCTGCTCCTTCTATCCCTCCTCTGGCTCACGTTTCCCAATTCCTCTCCAGTCCAGAGGGGCTTCTTGGGTTTACAGAGTGACTCCTACCCTGCCCAGAATCGGCTCGTCTAGCCAGCTGGGAGGACCTCATCTCCACTCCTCTCCTTCCAGGAGCTTTTCATGTCTCCCACTCCACTCTTCTCTTTCAGTTCCAGGTGCCATCTTATACCCCCGCCAGCTCCGTCAGGACTCACGGCACTCTGCCACCTTTACTGTCACTCTCTCACCATGGTAACATTTGCCTTCACTTCTCGGCCACCATACATCTATACACGACCCACAGAGTCGAGCTCGCTTCGCCCCACTTCCCAATCCATTCCCCACACGGACACACCAGAACAGTCAGGATTATCCCACCTTCTTCCTAAGAACCGTCACTGCCTTCGCTGCTCTTTGTAGTGATGCCTAAAAGAAAACCCTGAAGTGCGACGGCTTAAAGCAGCCATTTTAAATCCCATAATATGTAGATGGGAAATGCAGGCAAGCATGGGGATTCTCCTGTTTCGTGGGCATCAGCAGGAGTCAGTTGGTTAGCTTGCAGCTGGCAACCATGTCACACGTTGGACAGAAGGTCGGAGGCTGGACTCCGTCGGGACTGTCTGCTTTAACAACCCTTTGTTCCCTACAGCTTAGCAATGTGAGGGTAGTTAGTCTTGTCACATGGTGACTCGTGACACTTAAGAGAGCTTCAAGGAAATTGCATGGTCTTATATGGCCGGGCTTTAGAAGGCACAAAGCAACCTTTCCATAGCATGTCACTGGCTGATGCTGTTACAGGGACAGGAGACGCAGCCCCATCTGGAATGTCAGTATTGTGAGAGAACATTGAGCGGTCCTTCTAACCACTGTGTCAGGGAGCAGGATGGTCGTTTTACGTACAGCATGTGTCCCTGCATGGCTGGCTTCTACTGACCTGCCTGCTCAGCGTTCCCAGACTCTCTGCCTTTTGTGTTCAAAGGCTCTATTAGTTCGATCCCTCGCTATGCTTTCAATGGACTTTTTACCCTTTCTTGTGCTAACAGATTTCGATCCCCTCAGCTGCTTCTTCCTGCAGGAAGATTCCTGTGAATCCACTTGTCCAGGTTAGGCACTTCCCCATGTGGCCAAGCAGTACTCAGTACTGTAACCGACAAGCAGCCTGTGTTCCTCGCTAAATTAAACATCGCTAGAGGGCAAGGCTATGTTTCGTTCATCGTTTCGATCTTCAGAACCTATGCACAAGATATCTTGTGCATATTAGTTGCTCAACAGATGGTCAATGAGCCCCTTACCCCTGCGTCTCAGTTTCCCCATTCCTAAATAGAGGATGTTGGTTAGTGGGTCTGCTGCTTTTCTGTTGCTGTGACAAAGCACCCACACACGGAGGCAATGTGTAGAAGGAATTGTTTATTTTGGCTTGCAATTCCATAGAGGGAGTATCCCTAATGGCCCAGGAGTCGTGGTGGCAGGAGGCAGGAACAGGAAGCTGAGAGCTCACATTTTAAATTGTAAGCACAAAACAGAAGGAGAGATAGAGAGAGAGAGATAGAAAGATAGAAAGAGATAGAGAGATAGAAATAGGGAGATAAGATAGAGATAGAGAGAGACAGAGAGATAGAGGGATAGATATAGATAGATAGATAGATACATAGATAGATAGATAGATAGATAGATAGAGAAATAGAAGTAAGCAATGCTATGGATTCTTAAAGCCTGCACCAGTGCTGGACTTCCTTTAGCAAGGCTCTGCCACTTTTCCAAACAGTGCTACCAACTTGGTACCATGTGTACTGAGCCTGTGGGGACATTTCTCAGATACACTAACACCGTTGGTGCTGGGGTGGCGCTACTGGTTCCTTCAGTCTCTTCCTTGCACATGATGTGTTGGGAAGCAACAAGTGTGTTCAGCAAGAGAGAGGACCGTGGGTCTAGTGCTGTGCACCATGGGCCCAGCTCTGCAGGAGGCACCATGGACGCCGTGGATTGTATATACACTCGAGGCCTCTCTGGCTTTAAATCTCCATTTGTTCTATAATATAAAACACGTATTTCTAAAATCCTGGACTGTGAGAGTTGGAGGTTTTCTTTGTAGTAATCCAGTTAACACCCCCCCCCCCCAGTGCCTGAATTAGAAATCTAAGAAGCAGAGGGAAATTGATTTGCCCAAAGTCAGAACCTTCGTCCAGAGTCAGGTTATGTAATGAGGAAAGGCATTCATTAGAGATGTGGTGTGTGCTAACCAAACCACAGCTCAATGTTAATTTCCTCTCTTGTCTTCTCTGAGCTCCCTGACTGTAGGATAGAATCCACTGGACTTACGTCTTGGATATCATCACTTACCAGCTGTGTATACTTTGAGACAATTACTTTGCTTTTTCTAAATTTTAGTTTTCTGTAAATTGTGGGTGATACCGGAAGAACACATTGTCTCTGGAGTACAATAGGGAACCACAGCCTTAATGCTATGACTCTACAGCTACTACTGGGGTTCTTACCTGACACCCCCACCCCCCCAGGGCCAGCACAGAGGTCCATGATTTGGTTAATGATCAATGAGTAGTCTCATTTCCCCAACCTGAAAGCTTTAAAACAGTGATGATTGTGGCTTGTTCATGAGAGATGCTCCCAAAAGGGATTCCCATAAAGAGAAGAGTGACTCACTTAACAATCCAGAGGATTGACCATACCTGGGTAATTTTGTCTTTGATGAAGAGAGAGACAAGATGGCAGAAGCCAATATGAAGCAGTTGACCCCAGACTTGCGTGTCTTAAGGTAGTAGTGTAAGGGAATAGCCCGGCCTACGGGGAGGGAGGTGTCACCGTGTGAGTCCTTGGGATCTGATGTTTGTCACTGACAGAATAATAATAGTGCACTAAATTGATTAGAAAGCTTAAAATACACAGTAATGAGTTATGACATTAAATGACGTGGGGCAAGTGGGCAGACAGTAGCCACTGCACAGTCCAGCAGTGCACTGAAGGCTGGAGGAGCAGCGGGGAATGAGGGGTGTTAATCTGATTTCAGGGGGGCTAATGCACGAGGCTCTCCAAGCAACAGTGACGAGTATATCTCCAATCATCGTGTATTAAATTTAGTACCAAGGAGAGAGGCACTTCTCTCTCCTCAATTTTATGGAATGCAATTAACATGGAAAAAAGTTTAAAGAAGCAGAATTAGATTTGAACTTCACAGTCTATCTCAGAGCGGAAATTAAGATGTATTTGTAGTGTGCTCGTGGATATGTTTCCCTGGGACTCTAGGTTTCGACCGGAGCAACTCCATCCTGTACATTTCTCCCCTCCTGGGTGCTCTCTTGGAGGTGTAAGCTTACTGAAACAGCTGGGCATGGTGAGGACATCATACCTGGGACCAGGAGGAAAGCCCGGTCACTAACATCACAAAGAAGGATTTCAGGCTGGTTGTATACAGGGGAAAGGAAGCCCTTGTTAGCTGTGAAGTCTTTGTCAGCATGGCACTGAGGATCTTTAAGCTGATGGCCGGTGGTCAACTGCAGTGCTGGCATGCAGCAAGTACAGTCCCACTCACAGTGCCCAGGTGGAGGACTTCTGATCTCCCCGAAGCCTTGTTTCCTCAGCTTCTGAACAGAGAGTTCGGATCCCCATTTGGCCATCAGCAACTGGAAAGGTTCTTCTTCCTGGTCTCTCTTCTTCAATTTTAACAATATTTGAATCCAGGGGAAAACAAACAAACAACAACAACAACAAAATACCCTGGCAGGGGGAGAGTCTGAGGGTGCATCCTGATGTTGGCAGTGAAGGTACCTGCTGCCTTACTGTGTCTTGGTAAGTGGCTGTGCTTGTCATAGCATTGTGTTTTGCACATATTCTTTCTTTTTTAGATTAAAAAAATTTTTTGTGTGTGTGTGTGTTAGTGTTTGCTTCACACACAGTGCATATGAGGTCAGAAGAGGGCATTGGATCCTCTTGGAACTTGAGTTACAGAAGGTTATGAGCCACCATATGGGTCGTGGGAACCGAAGCCTGGTCTTCTGTAAGAATAGCAAGACTTCTTAACCATTGAGCTGTCTCCCTGACTCTATCAGACATGTTTTTAATAGAAGAGAAATTTTTTGATGTTATACACACAGATTTGTCTCCTTCATAACATATGCTATCTCTTCAGATAAGAGTTAAGAAGCAGAGCCCCTCAGTCAGGATAAACATCAGAAAACAGTATAATTAAAAGACTGTGTATAATTGGAAAATTGACCCAAAGCTCCATTTAGCATCCCTTCCCTGACCAGACAGCCCAGGCCTTTTTGGAGCCTGGCTCCGCTCAGGAGTTGGGGACAGAGCTTGCTTGATTAAGATGTTTCTTGGGAAATGGAATTAAGCCTAATGATTTCCAATGGAAAGGGCTGCTAATTGGGGAGGCAATGTTGCTTAATTGGGACACCTGCGGGTAATTAAAAGCTCTCTCCCAGTGGCCTTTCCTGCTCTGGCTCTGGGAGGCAAAGGCATTGTGAGGAATCCAGGCATTCTCTGGGCCCATTCTTAGTTTCTCCCTTGCCCTCTGTCCAAACTCAGCGAGGTATCCCTGTCTGTCCTTTGGAGTGTGCTTCTTAGAGTGCTGTCCTCCACAGACTGAAGCCTCGGTGAGTTGAGGTCTCTGGATCTCAGCGCCTCTTGGGGAAACTCATGAGCTCACTGGAAAGGGGAAAACCAGGCAATGACAGTTGGATGTGGTCACCTATGATCTCTGAATTCAGAGGGGCAAAAATTCAAGGCTAACTCTAGTTATAGAGCAAATTTGAGACTAGCCTGGGAATAAAAAAAGAGAAAAATAGTGAGGTCATATGACAGCACCTAAGGAGTCCTGGCCCTAGTGACCACAACGACCTGGCTGCCAGGGATTTGTTGCAGATGGCACTTTGCTCTGTGAGAGGTGCCCTGCTCCAGTGTGGGAGGCCCCAGAAGATCCTCTGGATTAGCTGTGAAAACTGATTTCTGCTTCAGATCTGGAGCTGGGATTGTAACATCAGTTTCCTCAACTCTGTCCCTCAAATGGGGGTGACTGTCCTTGATTACCAGATACTGGGGAATGACTGGACACAACTACAAGACATTGAAAGGGTCTTTCCTCTGTAGGTGTTGGGTGTGTGTGAATGTTTGTTTTGGCAAAAACGTCTCACTCAGGTTGGCTGTGAATTCAGCCCTCTTGTCCATGGGGCAGATAGATCTGTAAGCCAGCGCTTGGTGTTCTGTGCCCTGGGTCCTACTGGCCAATGAAGAGCTGTGACCACAGCAGGGTTCAGAGGAAGCATTGGAGAGTGCTGGCTGGCGCTTAGCACAGCATGTTGGAGAGGTAGTTAGTGCTGTCCCTCGGGGAGAAAGAGTGCCAGGTAGAGAGAACAGGGCACACAGGCCTCTAGAACGTTCTGGGATTTGTTGATGGCACGTGTTTCAGGTGGGCAGTGTGGGGAAGGAGAAGAGTTTGGGGTATGGGGTAGCAGAAGTTACACAGGAGGGGTCTCAGAAGCCACGAGTGTTCCTTCAGGAGCTGATTGGGCCTTTCTGTAATGGGCAGGTGGACGGCTGCTGAGGAGCAGCAGTGACAGGCCAGAGTGAGAAAAGCCTCCAGTTGGATGTGTCGTTCTTGTCTGGGAGCAAAAGAGAAGGAAGGTGGAGGCTTGGATATTCCCAGAGACAGGTGGCAAGTTCCCAAGCTCAGGCAAAGGCAGTGAGAACCATCGAGAGACACTGTGGGTGTGTATCAGGGCTTGTTCCTCTGACTGTGTTGGTTTCTGAGGATGCTTCGCCAGTGTCCCTTCTTCTCTGGTAGCCAATGGCTCGTTGCTCACACTTTCTCCCCCCCCCCCCCCCATCTCTCATTGTGAAGATGGGCTCCACAGGTCCTGACATTGCAATGGAAACATTGCGGGAATCCTGAGACTCCTATCCAATGTCCTCTAACAATAAGGGTGAATTGGGACAAGGATTTGGGGCCTCCCGACAAGAAGCAAGCTCGGTGCTCCAGTTTCAGCTCTGAGAGGAGGTGGGATTGAATGGCAGCCAGGCTGGGAGCACAGGGTGAGTTGGAGCATGGGTGACTGCCGCTTTCATGATGATAGCCATCTCATGTTCTCTTCTCTCCTTGTGGTTTGGGTGACAGGCACAGCATTCATGTGCAATTGGTAAGGTAGGTCCCATTTCCAGTCTTCCCTGAAAAGTTTTTTCCCAAGAGCTGGAGTCACCTGAAAGGCTTGGTACCGGCTTCTGGGGCTGATGCATAGTCTCGGGATGGAATCTGTTACCTTCTAGCCCAATCAAAACCAACTTTAGTGTTGAAGACTGTTGACAAGTTCAGCTGTGATCTTCTGTAAAGTGCTTCTGTGAATAGACACTTTGGAGAGGACCAGTTCATGTGGTTGAGGTCAGCTATGGGGAAGAGTCTCTTGATTTTCTTCCTAAACCTTTAACTGGTCCAAGCTTCCTCTCCTATCCCTCATGGCACTAACTCGCTGTGCCATCCCTCAGCAGAGAATGCCTTAGTGTGAGACTGAAATATGCCGGTGTCCACACGAGGAGCTTCTGAGAATGTTTTCAGAATTCTCATTCTGAAGTTGGAGTTCAGTTCTTTCAAATCATTTGTTTTCCTTTTGAAGTCCTGTTGGGGAAAAACAGGGGTCTGGAAAGGGTCTTTTCTTGTGTGGGAGACCATTGTGGCCTGTTTTCCCTGAGTGGCCTCCAGGGCAGAACCTGTTTCCTACCCTGGTTTCGGTGTCTCTGTGAGCAGTGAACATCAGCCATTCCCTGGTGCCAACTTTACTGCTGACCACTGAGATGGATTTCCCCAGCATGTACAACATTGTGCTGTTACCTGGTACACATCTGCTGGCCAAATGGCTTCATGGGCTTTATTTCAGTGAGGTATTTCCCCAAAGAGAAAGAAGGGGTAGTGGCACAGAGCCCAGCTTTTAAATCTGTGTGTTGTGACCCATTATGGGCTGTCACAACTGAGTGCAGGTATCATGAACACTTTGATAAGTGGTAAAAAGGTTTCTGAACATGCAATGACCAAAACTGAACTCAAAACCAAGTATGGTGTGAATCCTGGGTGCTCCCAGAAGCACTCACCTTGGCTGGATTGGGTGACTTCTGGGTAGCCTTCATTCTGAGCATGCAGCATGGGTGCTTTGGACTGCACATGCCACTATGCTGTGCCCAAAACACCTCAGCTCAGATTTGTGACTACACCCTATGATTTGCACTTATTTTTATTGCACGTATAAACATCTCTCTCTCCCGATAGGAGCATGATCATTTAATTATGAGAAAAGCCTTTTAATATTTCTATACTGTCATTCTTCACAGGTAAACATCAAATTAGACTGTCTTTGGGTTGTCTGGCATTAAGATATTTGATTTTTAAAAAAATCGCTGTTTGAGTTGCTGACTTGAGCTTCTTAAAAACAGCATTAAATAATTTTTGGCTTAAAATTAGGACAGAATTTCCAACAATTTCTGAACTGGTTGTGTCGGCATAAATTTTGCTCAACCTACTTTAATAAGGGATCAACCTCTTTCCTGTTCATCACCCACCAGAGGCAGTGGGAGAGAGAAGTTATTAGGCCACGGGAGAAGTGGACTCGTTTAGAAATAGTTCTTTGGGGGTGAGTCCAATCTTTGCTGTCAGGATATCAGCAGTCCAGTCCTCTAGTAAACCACCAACACGAACCAGCAGCTGCAGTCCAGTCCACTCAGCAGACATCTGAGACACAGAAATCAGCAAGGGCAGTTCTGAGAGGCTTGCCAACCAGCCTGAGTCTACCGTGGAAGCGGCAAGAAGTTGCAGGAACCTCATGTAAAGCTCTTTGGTGAGTTTCTCTCTATGACGTCACCACAAGCAAAGCTCAACAGTGCAATATAAGGCGAATCAATACAGGCATGCCACCAGTGAAGACTGGCGAGGTGGAGCAAAGCAAACCAGTGCTCTAGTTCCTGCAGCCTGTGGGGTCATAGTTATAGTCCTTTTAAACATCACGTGTCCTCTCACGTGTCTGCTATAGCAAGACATCCTGTCACCTGTGTCTGCTCTAGGACAACACTCTTCCACCTGTGTTTGTTTCAGGAGAACATTCTTTCACATGTCTGCTTTAGCAAAACATCCCTCCACCTGTGTTTGTTTCCGGAGAACATTCTTTCACATGTCTGCTTTAGCAAAACATCCCTTCACCTGTGTGCCCCTGCAAACCATCATTTGACATAACTGACTTTCCAAAGAAACCAAGTTTCCACTTCATGGTGGTCTTAGTTACTTTTTGATTTGTGCGACAAAACACCATGATTAAAGCAACTTATCAAAGAAAGTGTTTAATTTGGGGCTCACTGTTGGGATATGGGAATCACCATACAAACTACTCAGACACCAGTCTCAGTCACATAGGGATGGTTTATTCAATGCCACAGCCCAAGACTGATCCATCAGGGACACGAGTCAGACTCTGGAGCTGACTGTGACATTGAGTCAAGATCCAATGGTTTTTTGTTTTTTGTTTTTTTTTTTTTTTTTTAAGTCTGAGATCTACCAATATCTGTGCCAAGTTATGTCACCAATTAGGATTTAGGGACAGGGGACTTTCTTAGAACAGGCCTTTGTTGTACATGGATCCTGCTCCCATTGGTTGGTTTTCAACTGTGGCAGAGGACTTGCCTTGTCTAATATTCATGTTCTAACTTCTCTGCCAAGGTGGGACTTGTCTAACATTCATGTCTTAACTTGCCAACCTGGATGTCAGTTACCCACGTGCATGTCTCTTTCTGCCAGGTGGGATGTAAGTTCTCTGGGAAGGTCCTGGGAACTTAAACTGTACTAGATCCCTATTCAAAATGGAAGTCTTATTCCACATAGTTTCTTATATTGGTATATCTTATATTAGGGTTCATACCAGGGGCAGTTTATAAAACAAATACCATTAAAAAACCCTCACACACAGGGGCAGGAAGTGCTGCTGGGTGTTTGGTCTGGGTCCAAGCTTATTGTGACTAACTACACAAAGCAGTTCTAACTGACTTGTGTTGTGATTGGTTGCCAAGAGCACAGGATCTAACAGAATCTAATACGCAATCAACTTGGGCATGAGAAACCTTTTCTAGCAACAGCAGAAACAACATGTGGGGAAAGTTTCCTTATGATGTTAGTAACAGCACAAGATGGCAGGCTAGACAGGTAACAGTTATGTAGGCCTTAACATTTTACCTAGGACTTAACACCCACAATTCTGCAAGTCCATGACTATCACGGTGGGGAGCATGGCAGCAGACAAGCAGGCATGGCACTGGAGCAGCAACTGAGAGATTACATCTCGGTCACAAACACAAGGTAAAGAAGTAACTGGGAAGCACATGGGCTTTTGAAAACTCAAAGCCCATCCCCAGTGACACACTTCCTCCAACAAGGCCACACCTCCTAATCCTTCCCAAACAGTTCTACCAGTGGGGGACCAAGCATTCAAACATATGAGCCTACGGGAGCTGTTCTTATCCAAGCTACCACACTGGTCCTAAACATATTTTTGTCATTTGGTATCAGGTGTGTATATGAAGTGACATTCTCAGCACTGACAACCATAGAATAAAAATGTCAGTCAGCTCTGAAAAACATTGACGTTTTCTGTGTCCTGCGGAATCAGACGTTCAGCTGGGATTCTTTAGGTAAAAATAGATAAGCATATTCATCTCAATAGTATGCAAATATGCTTTCAGTTTCTAATAAGTTATAAAATTATAGAACAGGTGTGGAAAGTTTAAGAATGTTAATTTACATGCTTATTTTTAAATTTATGTATATGTGGTGCATGCCTGTGCGTGCACATATATGTGTATGTGCACATGTGTGAATGTGTGCACGTGTGTGTGCACATGTGTACATGTGTGCACATATATGTAGGGGTGCACCAGAGGTTGCAGTTGGGTGTCTTCCTCAGTTCTCCACTTCTTGAGACAGTGTCTCTCCATGAAAACTTGAAGCTTAGCATTTTGGCTAGAGCCCCCAGGATCTGCCTGTCTCTGTCTGGCTATCTGGTGCTGGAATGTCAGGTACTTTCCACCCTATTTGGCTTTTTATCACACATGTTGGGGACCTGAACTAAGGTTTCTATGCTTGTGCAACACTGTGGTAACCAAGCCATCTCCCAAGCCCAAGGATTGTTTGAAAATAAATTTTTTTATAAATTATTCATCTATTTTATATACCTCTATATCCAGGGTCACTTCCTTGGATGAGAAGCCCTGCTGTGAATTGCATCCCGACAATCTTCCCCACCTGTGGAAAGAATTTTCCTGAATAGGTAGCCTCCACTGTCAGTAGCATAGAACCCAGTTCCCTCACCATGGCCTACATGGTCTGGCCTAGGGTTCTACCATATCCCCATTGCTGGCTCTGGGTAACAGCCCTGACAGCTTGTCACAGTCCCATCCCAAGGATACAGCTCCGTCTGTGCATTTGACTGGGATGTTCTTTTCTTCCCATCTGGCAAATTCTTATTCATCTCAAGCTGCTCTGGGAATCCCTCACTGACCATTGCTTTACATTGGCAGCTGAAGAGGGAAGAGCTGGTGGGCATTCCTTGCAGTTGAGATACGCCCAAGTCTAGTCAGTTCCAGAAATGACGATGGCCACAATGCTTCTAGAACTTTATTGCTCCATGAATTTGGGCAAAGACTCCTAGATGTTAGGATCCTTGAATCTGTAGTTCTTTTCCTTCCTCATTCTCTCAGAGTCCTGAAAACACTGTGGCGTTTTCTTCTGTCCATTCAGGGCTAGTGGGCTGAAGCTGTCAAGACTGAAGAGTGAGCACCTTTATGGCCAAATTGGAGGCTAGAGAGTAGTCTGCTCAGCAGGCTATCTGTTGATAAAATAGCTGGAGCCAGCTGTGAGAGGTCATTAATCTCAATTAGACCTGATTCTGACATTTCTGGATTTGGGCTGAGGCTGTCCACACCAAGTCTGGCACACTTGCTGGTCTCTTCTATACCAGGATTGTACCCACAAGCTAGTGTCCACACCTGACAGAACATCAGGCGTCTCGGTGAAAGAGATGAGATACCATAGTTATTCTGGGCCCCAGACCAAGGGGGTTTACAGCTTCTAAGTGCTTCTGGTTGCTTAAGGAATATGTGACATTCACTCTGGAGAAATTATTAATCACTAAAATGATGGTTTTATTATTTTGCAGAGCGCTTCTTTTATCATATTCCCTGTGAGGCTGTGCTGGGAGAGAAGCTGGCTCTCAGGGTTGAGCCAGGGGAGAAGGCTAGCAGCCTGGCTTCCCAGCTCCTGTTGAGGGCCAGGTGGACTCCTCATCAGACAGGAGAATTGGTCTGGCTTGGTGGAATGTTCAAGGCTTCTGCTGTTGAAAATTATGGCTCAGTCGGTTGTTGTTGTGTTGTGGTAGGGAAGGATGAAGGGCCATGCGTTTGTGGGCCAGGCTTGCCTGCCGTCAGGCAGCAAAGGGATGGCAGCCATTAGTGATGTTGTGTAGAAGATGTAACCGGGGTCACTGCTCTGAAACATTACATATGCCTGGAAGTTCAGGTGAGCGATGAATGGGTACAAGCTAGACAATACGTTTACGGGTTATAAAGAAGTATTTGTTTACCGAGCAGAGAACATTACAAATCCTCAGACACAGTTAACGGCTTTCCATATTTGTGATTGACAAATGTCGCCCCTCTGTTTATAAATTATATCCCAATTCTTTCTTCATTCGTTTTGGACATTATTAGACTGTTAGAGATGAGCAGGTTTGGGTTGATTACACACTACTTCCTGTTCCGCTTCCGCCCAACGTTACTACTACTTTTACATTTTGTAGTAAATTCCAGTCACCATGTGGTTGGGTTGAATTATGACTCTGTGGTTATTTAATTAAGATTGTGTAAATTTAGCTCACAGATAAGCCAAGTATCACCACTGTTTTCTGTCTTTCAGGATGCTCACTGAGTTTTCCCCAGAGTATATATCTTTTTGTCTCTTCATTTTCTACTAATTTATTTTGTTTTTTAAAATTACAGATCTTCATAGTTTTACCAAATCTTTAAAAAAACGCGCATATATAGTGTTCTAACTTGCTTTCCCGTTGCTGTGACAAACACTATAACCAGAAGCAACTTGGAAAGGGAAGGGTTTATTTCATCTTACAAGTCACAACCCTTCATTAAGGGAAGCCAAGACGGGACCTCAAGGAAGGAGCTTAAAGTAGAAAACACAGGGAACACTACCTATTGGCTCTTGCTCCCTCCCTGGCACATGATCTTATATAGCCCAGACTCACCCACCTAGGGATGCTGCTGCCCACAGTGGGCTGGGCCTTCCTACATCAATTAATAACCAGAAAAAAAAAAGTCTTATGGACATGATTATGCGTGAGCCAATCTGATGGAGACAATTCCTCAGTTGAAGTTCGGTCTTCCCAAGGGTGTCAGGTTTCCAGCCATGATTAGCCATCACGTGGATAGCCTGTGCATTTGGTGACGTTTTCTCTCAGAGTCCTCTTTCCTAGACACTTTCATCTCCCTGCTTTTAGTTTGGACTGGTTATTAATTTTTCAGTCGTGCAACACAGAATCACTAGTGGGTAGTGCATCTCTTCTGCTTTAGATTCTCTTTCGAGTCTCTGGTTTTGAGCTCTTTCAAGTCTGAGATGTATTGATGCTCACTCAGATAATAATTTAGAAGGCGATACAATCCAAGTACTTCATTGGAACAGCTCTTACGTTGCTGTACAAATGAAAGCTCAGCTGGCTATGAAAGCTAAATCCTCTCTTGAAGCCTTCTGCTTTGCATAGTCAATTCTTGGAGCACAAACGGTAGTTCAGCTGGCTAAAAGATCCAAGTGATCCATTAAAGACCTTTACATCTTCAATTCACTCCATTTCTTCCATCTATCTAAAAAAGACGAACATAGGGTGAAAAATATCTCAGGGTAAATTTGTTTCTTCCAATGATTCCATTGAATTTTTGATTTGTAACTATTTTTATTTTCATTTTAAAGTTCTTCTTGAACTCTGTTTTCTTAAGAATGTCAAAATCTTATTTTTATTTCTTGAATACAATATCATATATTTTATATACATTAAAATGTATGTCTTTTTCTCTGTTTCGTTCTTTTCATACTGGAGGATTTTGTCAAATGTTAATTGGTCAGCTGTTGTTTGCTAAAAGATGTTTTGAGAGAGAGAGAGAGAGAGAGAGAGAGAGAGAGAGAGTGTGTTGGGGTGGGGAGGGAATGGGAGAGAGCTACTGAGATTGATCAATTAGTTGGCTTTACTGTAATGACAACAGCAAACATAAGTGTCTGGCTATCTGGTTATCTTGCTATCTTTATGGTTATCTTTGTTGTAGAAAACAATTGTCTCATCTCCAATCTGGGAGGAGAATGACTCATTTCCCTCATTTCCATCTTGTTTGAGACTGAGGTAGAAGGTAAGGACAGCAGATACTAATTCCTTTGTATCTACTGTACTGATATCGTCTCAGTGCCAGAGTCTCCTTAGTCTCATTTGTTTGGAGAACACACCTTTGGTTCCCTTGGAAATGAGTGTTTGGAGTGAGTCATCTGGCTGTGTGGGTTGGGGAGAGAAGCTTGGGATGCTGTGTTTCTGCACAGCAGCTTTCAGTAAATCCCCGTTTTCAGGGTTCAGCCTCATGTTCCCCACCTTTGCCTTTCAACGCATTGAGAGTCTTAATAATTGAGCCTGCCTGGTATTGTGTGTGTGTGTGTGTACATGTATGTTTGTATAGTAAGGGGTGGGGAGTGTATGTGTGTGTACATGTGTGTGTGTACGTGTGTGTGTATGTGTGTGTGTGTAGAGAGG
>JADRCH010000062.1:2681567-2738883 GCA_019843965.1 Rhynchomys soricoides
GTGTGTGTGTGTGTGTGTGTGTGTGTACGTGGGAGGAAGGAGTTAACTTATTTAAACTGTACTTTTCTCTCTTGAGGGCGTAGGGATGATAGCTTCTTCTGCCCTGCTTTTGACACTGCTGATCATCTACCTTTCGTCTCTCTTCCTAAAGGTTCTAGAAATTGTTTTATTTACTGAGATCCCTTTTCAATTATTTGAAAATACAAAAATCCTTAGTAGTATTTAAGAAGGCTTTTCAGAAGGAGAAATGATAAATTGTCATCAATTAGTTATATCTAGCAAATGGTTAAACATAAACATAAAGATGTGTTTATGTTTTTGTTCTTTTAAAGAATTGAACACATACATGATTGGCCCAGGTCCATACCAGGACCTAGAATGTGTTGCTTTTGCCTCACAAAATAAGTCACATATTTTTTCTGTAAACTGTACACACTGTATGCCTTTTCTACAATAATAGGCCTTTGTTCCTTTCCCTAGAATCTAATATTCAAATACTTGTAAAATTATGGAATGGCACGTAAGGTGTAGCAAAGCTTTGAGCAACTATTAGGTGAGGAAGGCTCACCCACTAACAGCCTGAAATATTTCCCCGTCACTGCAGAAAATACAGCTTTGAACTCTTTAAGGGACAGTTTAATTCACCATTGCATCCTTCCCTTCTGGAGAACAGTCTGGTGCCTAGATGCAGCAGGTACTCAGTCAGAGGACCCAAACTGAGTAGCAGAGAAGCACACTAGACAATTTTATCGTCTGTAGAATTTTCAAGGGCTTCCATGCTTTAGCTCTTTAGTAAAAACAAACACTAGCAACCTTGTGAGCCACAAATTCCAAGGAGTTCACAGATCCATAGAATCTTGTAAACCACAAATCCCACGGAGTGTTGAATTTGTGAACCTTTTAGAACCATGTGCATGAGAAATCTCATGTATGTTTGATCCATGCAACATTTTCTGGGGAAGAGTTTTCATACCATTAAAAGCTCAAGAGTCACTGAATTCAGTGAGCGTGGACTGTCTTGTGGACGGTCCAGCGGATGTGCAGTCTAAGGAGGGAGGTGCTGTCTGAACAAGGGTGGAGGGTTGTTCTTACCATCTTCAGGAGTCCTGTGCTTTGGAATGCCCAGCCTGGCTTTGCTGAGTTTGTCATCATCCTTTTTGTCAGGTGACCACACAGCTTTGTCAGGTGACCACACAGCTTTGTGTAGAGGATTTAATTACTGAGCAACACATCCTGAGCTCAGTGAGTGAACCTGAAGCTTCAGTTCATCCAAAGACACTCGTGCATTCATGATTAATTGGATTGATGGAGAGTCTTGGTCATAAACATGAACAACCATTAGATGTATTTTAGTTGTATTTACTTGTAAATTATAAGTGATTATCCAATAGGTTTTTTTTTTCTTTTAAAAAACAGGCTCTTGAAAACATTGCTTTAATGAAAATAAAACTCAGAGCAGATGTGCTAGTAGAATGTAAAGAGCGAACTGTAATTAAGAGTTTGCAGTTATTCCCAATTAGGCGTTTGGAATGCCAGAATTGCAACCCCAGGCAAGACAGGCCAGGCAAGGGAGGATCAGGCTGAAGACTAGAGTCAGCCATGGGAGAACAAACAGCCATGGGAGGATAGACAGCCATGAGGACAGACAGCCATGGGGGAACAGACATTCATGGGAGGACAGACAGCCACGGGGGGACAGAAGCCATTGGGGGGACGGACAGCGATGGGAGGACAGACAGCCATGAGGACAGACAGCCATGTGAAGACAGACAGCCATGGGGGAACAGACAGCCACTGGGGGACAGACAGCCAGGTGGGGACAAACAGCCATGGGGGGACAGCCATGGGGGGACAGCCACGGGGGGGACAGACAGCCACGGGGGGGGTACAGACAGCCACGGGGGGGGTACGGACAGCCATGGGAGGACAGACAGCCACGGGGGGGACAGACAGCCACAGAGGGACAGACAGCCATGAGAGGACAGACAGGGGTTGGCTTAGGTATGATTCAGTTGAAGCATTTGCCACGTCTGGTGACTGACATTTATTTGTGCTTGGATTGTGGAGGGAAAGCCCCAACTTCTCATGCTTGGAGAGAAAGAAAGCTGACTCACAGGAAGCTGTTTCCATGAAGACTTACCCTGAAGAACTGATTGCTCATAAAAGTGGAGTCCTCCTGAGGGCCTCAGAGGCCTGTCCTTCTCCTGGGGCTCTTAGGAACCCAGGTTTCCAGCCCTCCCAAGTCCTACAGTTTGGGGCTGCTCCATTCACTCCTTTTGATTCCACCAGAAATCTTTACAACCAATTTTCACGTTTAGCATGAGCAGGGTTCTATGTTCCTCAGGAAGGGACTCAACCTAGCCTTTGGTACAGTTTGTCCGTGCCTGTAGGTGTGGCATGTGGGCTGGTTCTCCTGGGAATATTATTCCCTGCCGAGCCTTATGCCTGCAGTTGAGTAACAGTGGTGCTTGTCTCAATGTGGAAATAGAAATTCTACTGTGTGCCTGGTAGACCTACTGGCTGGAGGTACATTGCATGTACAAGGTTATGGTAGAATATAGTTAGCAGTTCACAGCAATGGACGTTGACACTTGAATTTTAGCTAGCAGTGCAGGCACTGATATGAGTCCATGGGAGGATTGTGAATGAAAAAAAAAGACCTGGCCAGAGTTACCCTTTGGAAGATGTGTTAGATGTTCTGTTTGTGGGTGTTGACAGGTGAGAAGCCTGGGAACAGGAAGATGTCCTGGTGGCCACTTCTGCAGTTCAGGGCAGAGCTGTGATAACTTAGGAGGTAGGCTAACCATGCCCAGTAGACTGATGATCAGCAGACGGGCCTGGTGCCTACCGGGGTGGTATGGTACAGGGGAGGGAAGGAGGGAGGGAGGAGGAGGAGGAGGACCAAGTCAGTGATGTTGGAGTTAGAAGATTTTGAAATTAGATAGTTAGCAGAGACTAGAAGAAGAGGAAAGAAGGTTAGAGAATTGGGGGGGGGGAGAGAGAGAAAGAGAGAGAGAGGAGGAGAGGGGAGAGGGGAGACAAGGGAGGGGAGAGGGGGTAAGAGGGGAGAGGAGAGAGGAGAGAGGAGAGAGGAGAGAGAGAGAGAGGAGAGAGGAGAGAGGAGAGAGAGAGAGAGAGAGAGAGAGAGAGTTCTTATTGGGATACGTCTTGGTCTTTAGGAGACTAGCTATCTGGGAGTGTCCAGCAAGCATTAAGAGTATCAGAGTCCAGTGGGGCAAGGCTGGGAAGCTCTGGGTACAGGACCCTGCTCCACACATCATGGCTTTCTTCGGATCTTTGTCCAAAGGAAAAGGATGAGACTACGGACGCATCAGGGCTCCAGTCACTGTGAGTGGAAACCTTCTTGTGCTGGAGCTGGCGCTCGGACCCTAGAATGAGGACGATCTAACAACCCCAGGCAGCATTGGCTGACTCACCTCGCCTTTACTCAGTCTCCTCATCTGTAGAACCGGGTAATAGTAGGGGTAATAACAGGGCTAGTTTCTGGCCCATTCAGAAAACAATGGGACTTCTGGTGCTAAGCACAGTTGTTTTCTAAGACAAGATACAACATTGCCTTCAAGCCTCCTACCACCCAGCGGGGACAGACAGATACAAAGTAACATCACAAAACCGTGGAGTGCTAGAGAGTCTGGGCCAGAGGATCAGGGACTTAGGAGACTGTTATGAGCATTGAGCACAGAAGTTTTGGGTTTTCTGGAGGGCCTGGGGCAGGTGAATCCTGAGATTGAGTAGGAACATGTATGGGCTTCTTAGTTCTTTCTGTATGTACAGGAGCCTCACTGGGGAGTCCTGGCTTACACTGACCAATTAACCAGACTCTCAGCAGGGAGGGAATGTGGGGCAGGGGCCAAGCAGGAGAAAAGGGAAAGGAAATTGAATACAGGAGGACATGCTGTATGTGCTACGTGTCCACATTTCCTGGAGCACGAAAGCATGTGTGTAGAGGCTCCCGCCACAGGGTTTTATTGTCAGGGGCCCAGCTTAAGTGTCTGAGAAATGTTAGCTCACAAGACTGAGTTCAGGGAGTTGATGGAGAGACGGTTGGGACGGGGCAGTGAAACACGCTTGGGCTCTGTCCCTAGGACTGTGGGACATGCTGTGATTCAAGGGTATTCAATGCATTCCAGAGTGACCCATCTCTCACTTGCAGCATAGGTGGCCTGGGACAGAGAGATTGCTGCTGCAGTGAGGGTCCACATGGGAGGTGACACAGCTCAAGCAAAGGGTCAGGAGCAAATGTAAGGGACACACCAGGGCTGGTCATAAACCTTGGCCACTTCCGTTGGCTTTTATCTTATGCACTCTGTGACAATTGTCTATAGAGGACCACTACAAGAACTAATTTGTGGTCTTGGCAGCATCTCTCCTACCTCCTCAATGTTTCCAACTGGAGGCTCAGCATCACTTTAATGACTCAAGCACAGGAAAGAGAAGCTTCCGGAATCTTTCTTAAATCAAGGCACCATTTGGGCTTCCTGATCCCCTAGATGCAAAAATAGCAGAACAGATGTGTCTAATCCTCTGAGAGAAAATTTCCTTTTAGTTGATATCAAACGTAAATGCTGGGGCCCAGAGGGAATGTTCAGAAAGTTGTGGCTTGGAAAACATTTCTTTAATGAGTGGATGGTGCATGTGGGCCGTACCAATGGGTCAGCTCACTTGATAAATCTTTGCTTCTGATGTGCTCTTGGCTGGTTTTATCCTGCAGTGTTTGTGGACTCTAGGCTCTTGAGCATTTTCCTTATGGCTGACACTTTCTTCTGAGAGGGTACCCTGTTCCTTTGGGGGCTCTCAGGTGACCTGTAATGGTTTGTTCTGGGGACTTAGAGTAGGAGCCCAGTTACCAACTGATATCATTATGGGAATTACATCTGATAGCCACTGATGTTGTGTAGCAAATATACACTATCAGGATGCATCCTATTTTCTACTTATGTGTTTGTAACACATGCCTCCTATGGGCTCCCAAGTTCTCCTCCCCTGTGTGGAGGCTGAGAAACTTTACCTCATTTCTTTGTTTTCTGTAAGCTAGATTAGAGGCTGGAGGGAATTCTAAGACATAGTTTTCATTTGCTGTTTGTCCTCATTCTACCAGGAAGGTACCTATGAACAATCCGTCTCCTGTCTTGTCTCCCTGGCTATGCTTGAGAAAGTACCAGGCTCCAGGTTTCAGGCTGCGCCAAGGGCTGGGGAGGGTCACTGGTCCACCCATCCTTCCAGCTATTCAGTCCTGCAGGCCTGTTGCCTGCAGTTTCTTTGCTACATTTGAAGCTCTCTGGCCAAATGTGTCATCCAATGCACCAGAGTGGTTGTTCCCAGGGAGCACAGACCCTGTAGGCATTTATAAAGAGAAACAGGATACTCTGTGTCTGTCCTGAGTGATCAGCTTGTTCATCCGGCTTAGTCACAGGGTCTGATGTGTTTATAAAAATATAAAGAGATATGTTTTATGGAGGTATGGGGAGGTAGGGAGGTGTGGGGGAACCTGTGGCTCACAGGTCCAAGCCCAGGCATCCCTTCCCCCTGAGGGACCAGCCACGCTCGAAGGTATAGTATAGAATAGAGTTTATTCAGGGCATGGGGAGGGGAGTTAAGAGGGGAGTAGAGGCAAAGAAAGGCAGAGAGAGGGAGAGAGAAGTAAAAGAGTAGAGAGTAGAGAAGTGGAGAGGCAGGCCATGACCACGTGGAGAGAGGGGGAGGGGAAAGAGGAGAGGTAAGGGATAAGAGATGCAAGGGAGAGGCAAGAGCAAGAGATAAGAGAGAGAGGAGAGGCAAGCAGCCCCTTTTATAGTAGGCCAGGCCCACCTGGCTGTTGCCAGGCAACTGTGGGGCGGAGCATACCTGGCTGTTGCCAGGTAATTGTGGGGTGGAGTTTAGACAGAATGCTAACAGGGTCTTTTGGTAAACGGGCAAGCAATCTTATCTACAAAGAAGATCAAACATCAAATAGACCAAGAACTAAGAGAGGCAGGAGGACCATCTAGGGCAGAGGAGTTTGGTAAACCTGTGTCTTAAATGTGGGCTCATTTGAGCACTTGCTTTAGTGAGAAAATAACTCCGATTCCACATAAAACCTAGGTAGTCAACCCCACAGCCAATAGGAAGTAGAACCACCGGAAGTCAATCGCACAGCCAATAGGAAGTAGAATCACTGGAAGAAAGAACCAGCTTGAGCAGGTGAACTCTGAAGGACTTGAAAACCAGTGCTAGGCTAGTTCTGAAGCGCTGCTCACCCCCTGCTGCGGGTCTGGCTAGGTAGTGTGGGCTGAAGCCCCCATGGCATCCCTTCTCTTTGTAGCAGCGTGTGGCTTTGAAGTATAACAAGTTCACCTGTCACAGGCCCGAGCAGTTCCTCAGTTGTCGCCCCCAGCTCTGCTGCTCCTGCAAAGAGGCACGTTAGAATCCAAGCCCAGAGAAAATGGATGGAGCTGAGTGAAGACGGCAGGTGCTTTTTATAGCATTCAGTGGGTTGCCAGGAAAGCACAGAGCTGACAAAACACCTCTGAGGCAGAGGCTTCTCTGGACAGACTGTTTTGAAAGGGATTCAATTCCATTTAAATGATGGTATTTTGAATATTTTTTTCACATTCAGTACCCCCTGTCTTCCTTTTCATTTTCTATAGGAAAAACATAAATGTGCATTAAAATTGCCTGGGAAAGTCTAGGCATAAATATTAAAACATTTGGCTGCTGGTTAAAGGGAATTTATGTCTGTAGTTTCTCTCTGTTGCAGGATCTTGCTTTTTATTTTTGGTGGTGAAACATTGCCCCAGACTCCATAAGATATCCCTTTTGGTGTTCTCGGTCTTTCTTTAGCAATCCTTCTGCTGTCTGACTCTTCTACTTCTGTGTTTGGTGGTTCTGAGAACAAAGTGTGCATAGTTTACAAAGCAGAGGGCTGAACTCTAATGCCAGGTGGGCCCAGCAGGTGCATAAGCAGGTGAATTCTAAGGCCAGGTGGGCTTAGCAGGTGCACAAGCAGGTGAACTCTAATGCCAGGTGGGCCCACCAGGTGCACAAGCAGGTGAACTCTAATGCCAGCTGGGCCAGGCAGGTGCACAAGCAGGTGATGAGGAACTGGTAGACTTGCCTGTTAGGGCATTCAGATGCATGATGAACAAGGCATCTGAGGTTTCAAGAGAAGCCAGCTCCAGATTTTAAGGTGAAAATTATTGCTTCTTAAATCGACACAAGTAGAACCCAGGCCCACTGTGGCATGGAATAAAGCCCACTGAACTGTGCCATGGGGTGGTGGTGGCCTCTGCTGTGGATGCTCCAGGCTCTCCTGGGGGCAGGTACTCCACCTCCCTCAAGATCTCTTCCTCCCTCTTACAAACCCCTTGCTAGTTCCATGAATCACACACACACAGACACACACACACACACACACACACACACACACTAACGGATTCTTTTAAACCAGGGACATTATCTCTGACCCACCTACTAGGTTGCTTGCGAGACAAAAGGATGCCGTGAGTAAGTACAGTCAGAGCCTGCTGCTCTTCCTTACATGTTGAGAAAGAACTGTGAACTTGTTCAAGTTACATCCACAGAAGTAAGGCTTGGGGCTTTTGCCTGTAGCCATGATGCCCTTGTGACTCTTTGAGTCCTCCTAGGTGCAGTCTGCAGAGGGTGAGGCAGAGGGGCAGCTGGAGCCTCCCAGCTTATACTCTGGGACATCCGTTGTTTTAAACAGAATATTTAAGCAGAAATATTTAAATATTTAATATCTATTCTCCTGAGTGGTGTCTCGAAGCCAGCGCACAAAGGAGCGCTGCTCTCTAGGATACCGGAAGGAACGAGAGATTTCCGGAACCAGAGATTCTGACTCTGGGTGGGAAACGTTGCCATAAACTGGCTCTTCCTTGTAGGGCTGGTTTCTCATCCTGGCTGCTTGTTTTAAATGCACTCATGTTCATTATGAAGTAAGTAGCGTCTTACTGAAATCTTACTGCTTTGCAACAAAGTCACCTTGGGATGGGCCACCCAAGGCGATTGTTCTCTCTGTAGACCTTTGTGTATTGCTGCTGAGTGCCAACACTGGGACAATAGCAAGCCAGAGCACATCTCTTCTCAGCCCTCGCCTCGTGACCTTGACAGTCTAGTGAGTCAGGGCTGGCTGTGCTAATGAAGAAAGTTCACACCCAGCAGAAGACCAGACTGGAGAAAGCCAGGCAAGAAGGATGATCGTGCCCTGTGGATTTGGCATTCACAAGGGAGAGAGGGAGGGGCTAGGGTGCTGTCAAGGGTGCAGTGGCCTGAGACTAGATTCCTGATCCAGGACCTATGAGTGCTTCTCAGAAGTGGAGTGAGGCCTGTATGAGCGTAGGCTGGGTAGTGAGGGCTGGGACAGGTGGGAGGGGCTGGGACAAGTGGGAGGAGTTGGGACAAGTGGGAGGAGTTGAACAGGTGAGGGGTGGAGAGATGGGCGTGGCTGGGGCAGGTGGGAAGGGTGGATAGGTAGGAGGGGTCAAGAGGTGGTCTGGCTGGTTATTCATTCAGAAGCTGATCTCAAGAATTTTTTTTTTTTTTTGGAAGGAGGGGACAGATCAAGGCCGCATATTTTGCTAGTTTTGTTTTGTTTTATTGACATGCAATCTTGCTTTGCAGCCCAGGGCAGCTTCGAAGTTTGTGAAGCTCCTACCACCCTCCGTCTCTTGTGCTGGGATGATGTTCCTACACACCATGCTCAGCAAGAGGATCTAAAGATTAGTGAGGGTGGTGGTGACCTTCTTAATTTACAGATTGGTACGATGTAGCCTGAGGCCTTGGGGAGCTTCGGGTGGAGGAAAGGCCGTGTTATAATATTCTGGAAGTCAATGCTGTCTGTGTGAGTTTCTTGCTGCCGTGCCTCCCTGCCTTGCTACGTACGTACAGGCAGCTTTCTATGCAGATGCAATGCATTCTGGGAACGGTGTTACGGCTGGCTGCACCTCTGGCGCTGGGAGCCAATCACAGTGTGGTTCTTGTTTGCTCTGGAATCAGGGATTTGATGATTGTACCTCTGAAGAAGCAACGATTCCTGAATTCCGTGTTACTCAGCCAGGGACCATCAAATGCCTACTGTGAGTTCAAACTTCATTTATAAATGTTTATCGTAGATCTCGCAAGGTCTGGGAGATTCGCTTGAACAAGATAAAGGAGGCTTTCTACATGGTAAGGAGCGGGCAGTAACACGGATTGACATGTCTGAGAGGCATGAGTTCTCACCTCATTCTCAGGCTTTAGGGAAACATACTGTTCATGGTGAGGGTGAGGAGGAATTAGTTTACCAGGGAGAGGTGAGGAAGGGTTCCAGAGATTGTTCCAGAGAAGAGCTGGTTAGAAACAGCATGGAGGGCAAGAACAGCTCTCACTGGTGTGGCCCATCATCCTGTGTGGTTGTAGCTCGGGTACTAGTCCTGCCAAGGGAACGTATAAGAGTTCCTCTTTCTCCACCACCGCTGGAAGAATTTTCTGTGGTGTACATATGTGTTCCTAAACAGTTTGGGTCATGATCACCCAGTACATTTACATCATCTGTTTCTTCTGTGCTCTCTCACCAAGTCCAACCTGATTTTCATCTGTTGCCCATATGAAGGGGTCGTGGCACCAGATGCTAGCAATCGCAGATGATGAGCTACCCCATTAGAGAACACTTAACAGCTAAGGAGCTTTGCGTGGTAACCTGCGCCCCGCACCCAGTACCTTGACTAGAACTGCAGTGCAGGGGGCAGCTTTCTTCATTTAGCAAAAAGGATGGGAGTAGCGGAGACCTATCGGGTGCAGTGACCTTTCACGGCAGGCCGACTGTGTGCCAACATTGAAACAATTATCGCAAGAGCCCGTGGGTACCCACTTCCTGTTGATAACATGTGGAGCTAATTACCTTGAAGAATTGGTGGCAGATGCTGGTGCCTGCAATTAATTGGCCCTCAGGAAGGTCACGCTTGGCTCAGGACCAGGAGCGAAAGCGCCAGTCTCCACCAGCACCAAGCCCCTGGGTAGTCCCACCTTCTCACATCTTTCTGGCGCTGTGGAAGCTGCTCCCTTGTCCCTCCGCCAGTGCTCTACTGCAGTCTCTCAACCTTTTCAGAGAACCCAAGACTGGATTGGCCAGCCGCTCACCACTCTGACTTTATAGCCTTCTAGGCCTGCAGGGGAAGATCAGTGGCCAGTTAATAAAACATATTCTGTGTGGAAAAGGTCAGCATGGAAAGGCCTCTACAATGTATTCCCTCAGAACGAGAGGACATTAACATTCTGCTTGTGTGCTCTGTTTGATATTGTCCGAGTTGAGCCACATGGCCCAGAAATTAATCAGTACTGTGGATTCTTGACGCCTGTGATTTCATCGAAAGAGGTTTGGTGTGTTGTCTCTTCGCCCTCGTGGACGGATGTATCCCAGAGAGGGAAGGGGAGAAGCTGGGATGTCCTGTGGTTGTGTTACTGTGAGCACCAGTCTCTGCTCCATGCACTTCTGTGACAGTTTGTTACAGAGCATGAATGCCTACGACAATATGAAATTAACCTTCACTAGGGGCGGTTGTGCTCCAGGCCCCGTGCCAAGCACTTCACACATGTCATCTTGTTCTGTCCCCACCACTCTCCCAAGTGAATTGTGACCCTTTGTCAGACAGGGAGGCTGAAACCCAGCAAGGTTAGCTACATGGAAGGTTTACCCACCTAGAGCATGGAGAGCCAAGATTTGACCCCAGAACCTCTGTTAGTCCCTCTGCCCTGCAGATCTTAAGTGGCACAGGACAGAGGCTACACCTGCCTTGTCCACCTCTAGACACTGTCACCAACAGAAGGTGGGCATATAGTGGGTGGTCTTGAAGATATTAAGTGTGTGTGTTGGGGGTTGGACTTGTTCACTGTATATTCAGATACTGATTTCTGTGCCCAGAGATCTGGTTATGGTCCAGATGCCAGCATTGTCATGATTATTGAGCCATCTCCTGTATCAGTGTTGTGTAAGGAATGCTCCCCAATTATCTCTGATTGGTTAGTAAATTGCTGATCAGCCTATGGCTGAGCAGAGCAGATAGGAAGGCTGGACTTTGGAGCCCAGGGAAAGGTCACAGACACTGAGAGCAAGAAGGTAGAAGGACCATGAGGAGAGAAGAGCTGACCATGAGGCAGAGGGTCCAGGAGGAGTTGTCATGAGCAGATCATCATGTATGATGACATACATGAACCAGAGAGAGCCAGGGCAAGACCAGATTGGAAAGTAACGTGACATTTGTCTGGGTTTTAGCAGCCTTGGAGGGTTGTGATAGCTCAGAACCTGCCTAGCCTAGGCTTGCTGCTTGTTAATAAACTTAGCAGGTCTCTGTGTCAATTATTTGGGAGCTAGGAACAGATAAGGCTATCATGGTTAAATGACAGTCTACATGAGTGAGTGAAACTAAAACCCAGTCTTTCATGGCTGTGAGAGCATTGAGTACCCCTGGACCATGTTCACTGTCTCCCACCCCCTTTCTGTGCTGTGCAGGCTGGAGGTGTGGTATATTTTTGGGGCTGGGAGCATGCCACTAAGGCTGTACATATTGCAGTATCTGCCACAATGGCTCCAGCTGTCAAGAGCAGCTGGGTTGTGAGCAGCAGGAAACTGTTGGCATTGTAGGTCACAAGCACTGCGTCTTTTTCTTATTTCCCCCAGTCTTCAGCTTTCACATGTGTTCATCCTGGTTCACAATTGCTAGGTAACCAAAAGTGGGAGAGAGCCTAGAACACGGCCCACCTTCCAGAAATCACCGCAGAACCTGATTCCCATGTGAGTGGGTGTGTGCTCGTGCCTGAGTGTGTGCATGTGGGGTCTCCACTCCTGAGTCCAACATGCTGAATGTTTGCTCCTCATGTCCACCATGAAAAGCTGCTCCATTTTGAAAATGTTGTTTTATATAAGCAAACAAGAAAGGAGTGAAAGATACGGCAAACTGTCTGAAAGCCGTCGCTAACTGGTAGGTAAGTTGGTGGACATTCTGCAAGTATTTGTGTGCACGTGGGTGCAGTTTCCCAGAGAGGAAAACCCCGTGAACGTTCCTTTTACAACATCACTTCCTTTTCCTGCTTTGGCATACCGTGGAGATCCTTTCCATGTCAATGAATATGGTGCTTCGTCACTCTTTTTAATGGCTGTATAGAACTCTATTGTTTTCTGTTCCATGATTAATGTAGCCTGTCCCTTATAATTCACATTTATCCGCATTCACTCAGGGGCATAATTATCCATTTAATCACCTGTCTCTCCCTCTAAGCTGTGTGCTCACTGAATGCAGGGACATATCTAAAGCCACAGACAAACAATAGGCAGCCAATAAATGTTTACATCGATAGGTGGATAAGTTAGAAGGGGTCTTGCTTTGTCAGTGCTGTGGATGGTTTCTGGCTATACCTACATTTTGAACGACAGTCCATTAACCCAGGGCTGGTGAGGGCATTGTGGCAATTATACAGCTGACAGTGGCTGTGTTCTTCGTGCCCTAGCTTTAAATCCCAGTGCTACAAAGAAGAATTAATTCATGGTCTTCCTGAAGGAAAGTCCTTGGTTTTTTGAGCCTGTGGGCTGCTGCTCATCTTTTCCAAAGCTACAAAGGTGCCAGAGAGAGGCTTCTTTACAGTCAGGAAAATGGGGATAGGCTTCTTTTGGGGAATTTGTCGGGGGGGGGGGACGCCAGGCATAATGACTTCTATCTCTCAGAGATCTAGGAGGATGCCGTAGTCCTTTAGCAACTGAGAAGAGTGTGAGCCAAAGAAAAGGTGCAAGCAAAACTCAACAGCCTTTAGGGTCATTAACTGAAAAGAACTAAATACTGGGTAGCTGCCTGGGGGAGAGGGAGAGAGATGCTAGGCTTCTGTTCCCAGCATTTGGTGTGTCCTTAACCATTGTCAACCTCTGTGCTGGCTAGTTTCATGTCAACTTGACACAAGGTAGGGTCATCTGGGAAAAAGGAATCTCAAAGAAGAAAATGCTTCCATAGGATTGGCCTATGTAGGTCACTCTGTAGACCTAGGCAGGCAGTCTGTAGGGAATTTTATTGATTGATAATTAATGTGGGAAAGCCTGCCCTTTGTTGGTAGTACCACCCCTGGACTGGTGGTCCTGGGTTCTCCAAGAAAACAAATGGAGCAAGCCATGAAAAGCAAGCCAGTAATCAGCACCCCCTCATGGCTTCTGATTCAGTTCCTGCCTTCAGGTTCTTGCCCAGCTTGAGTTTCTGCCCTGACTTCCCTCAGTGATGGTGTCTGACCTGAGAGTAAGCTGAAGTAAACCCTTTCCTGAGTCACCTTCGGTCATGGTGTGTCATTGCAGCATTGGAAACCCTAATGAAGACAGTCTCCTTGTGCTTTCTGCTTCAAATTCAAAACTTCCATCTTTGGAAGAAATGTAATTGAAGTGCTCAAGCCTCGATCTCCTTATCTGCAAAAAGGAGCAATATTTACAGCCTCGGAGAAGTGGTGTGGGTTGATAGTTACTGTCTCTGCGTCGTGGTGTTACCTACTCTAGCATTGCATTGCTGTGTTGAAATGTGTGGGGCATAAGATGGGAGGCAAGGACATCTGCTGTACCCAGAATGTACTAGATTCATACGATCTCATCCCAACAGAGTAGCATTGAGGAGTAGGACTCTTACGGAGGCAAACAAGTCATGAGAGCTAAGTCCTCCTGAGAGCACCGAAGAGTGTACTCAGGACAACTGCTGGCGGACACAGAAGACACCACATACAGGAGCAGGTCCCCACTGGACACCAGATCTACTTGCCTTGGATTTCCCAGCCTTCAAAACTCACCCAGAGGAAAGTGTTTTGCTACGGTACCCTAGAGAGGACAAGCTAATTCTTGACAGATTGTTGGTACCATGAACCAGAGAGCGGAAGCCTGGAGATGGAAGGGGGTGCTGTCTCATTGCCAGGTGTGAGGATGAAGGGGGAAAAGGCTCCTGCTAGTTGGCAGCTCAGAGTGAAGCTGTCAGATGGGATCAAGAAGGGGCATGGTGTCAGTGAGGAGGAAATCAGGTGCAGGGAGGACTCAGTTTACCCAGACATGGGATGTGGAGCTTAGGAATGGGAATTCTGGTCTTGGATCTGTGACCAGCATGTGCCTTTAGCTCCTCCCTGACCTGAACGGAAGCTCATGAGGATTGGTGGAGACACTGGCAGTCTGCTGCTTCTGCTGCTGCTGCCCCTTGCTGCCTCTTGATGCTGCAGATGCTGCTGATGCTGCTGCAGCATCCCCATGGCCTGTCTGCAAATACTCTTAGTAATTCCTGCATCTCTGCAGCTGCCAAGGCCAAGCAGGTCTCTGGCTATGCTGTGTCCTGTCGAAGCTGAGGCGTACTTTCACTAAATGGGCCTGTCTAGCTTTGTCCTTCTCCTAATTGCTTTGGGGCTCTCTCTCTCCTCTGTGTCATACATTTATGTATGTTCTTTATATATTAAGGTTACTAACCCCTTGGCTTATTATACCTGTATACGTTTTTCCAAGCTTATCATTTTAGCTCCTAGGGATAATATTTTAATATAATTTTACTGGTATATATTTATTGCTCACAGTAACAGGGTCCGAGAAGATATTTGAATATGAATATATTGTGGACTTTGACTGTATCCATCCCTCCCCCACCATTCCTTACCACCTCTTGTTCTCATCCCATTAATTCTACTCTTAGGTGGGTGTGGTAAAAAGGTGAAAGGTTAAATCAGCTAAGTGTTTCTTTCATGGCATCCCACTTCCTAGTTGCAGTTTTTGATTCTGTAAAAATGGGTGTTTTGAGACAGAGTGTTGCCGGTGATGGCCTTGACCTCTTCTTCACCCTCTTGTGTGGATCTCCAGTGCTGGGATTACAAGCATGCATGACTGTATCCAAATTAAAATTCTCCTTGAAACAAGAGTAAGTGAGCCTTAAGTGTGGGTCTGTGGGATTTTTATGCATCTGATGTTGTGAGTTGGGTAACAGTTGTTCCAGTCCTTCCAGGATAATTGATTGTTTTCTAAGTTTATTATGATAAGGGAATTTTAACACCCACCACGTGATAGAAAATGATAGTATCTGCAGAGAATATATTATACTCAAAATTTCCCACACATTCAGTTACAGAGAATGGGCAATGCATCTGTCACCATAGCACTTGTGTGTTTTGAGAAATGGTGTACTCTTGTGTAAAGCATGCATCTACAGGGAAAGCCTGGCATGATTGTGGGTACTTCCCCCATAGTAACCCGAAGGCCCCATGGACCTGGGATCCTCTTGAGAAGCTGACTCTTCAAGGCAGTGGGGAGACTTGGGTATTCTGCCTAAGTTACCCCTTCCTCTAAACTGCTTTCAGTTGGGAATTGTGGGGTGTGGACTTGGGCCTTCTCAGAAGTTTGAATCTGGGACAAATAAGGGTATTGTGGAGCTTTCAAAAATGTCTCTGTGGTGGTTTGAATAAGAACAGCCTCCATAGGTTCATAGATTTGAATACGTGGTCTCCAGGTAGTGGCGCCATTTGAAATGATTAGGAGGTGTGGTCTCTCTGGGGGGTTGGCTTTGAGGGTTCAAGAAGCCCAGAGTTTCGCTCTGCTGTTTGACCATCTGGATATAGATCTCTCAGCTACCTGTCCAGCACCATGCCTGTCTGCATGCCACCATGCTCCCTGCTGTGATGAGAATAGACTAAATCCCTGAACCTGTAAGCCAGCCCCAAGGAAAGGCTTTCTTTAAATGATAATTGCAATGGTCGTGGTGTCTCTTCACAGTAATAGAACACTGACTAATGCAGTAGTTTTGAAGGACTGTTTTGACTATCTTCTTCTCAATCACTTTCTTCCTAAAGGGAATGGTTTTCCCTCACACCCTCATAAGCATAATCATCGTGTGGCTTTCCTGGGTCCCTTTGTCATTCTTTTTAGGAGATAACACACGTGAAATGACTGGAGTGGGACTTGGCTTGTAGTTCATGTTCAACAATTTTTTTTGTGTTCTTTTTTTTTTTCTGTGTAGCTGCAGATTCAACACTCTCTCACCAGGTGTAGTATGGGAATCCCAGCAAATGAGGTCTGGCTTAGGAATGGGTCCACTCAACAGACGGAGAGACCTGTTTAAGTTATTGAAATGCCTTCATCCATAAGTGCCTATGAATGTTGTTTTGAACTAATAGTCTTATGCACTTTGGCTCCCAAAGTGTTCCATCTTGTGGGGTGGTTAATGTCGCTGGTTAAATCTCTCTCACTGTCACACACATTAAGAATACAGGCTTTTGAAATTTTCTTTTGTTTTAGATTTGCCATGGAGGATTAGATTGGTTGGCTCATTTTTTTTTTTTTTTTAGAAGTCCTTTATCAAAATGTTAAGCTTGGTTAATTTGCATAAAATATTTCCTCTGCAATTTACTCTCTATTACTTTTGAGACGAAAATTGCCTCTGCTGCCGCTGGGTGGTTGTGATGGCACGTGGACCATTAGGGCTTTACATTCTAGGGATGAACACGGCTCAGGTTTGAAGCTCAGGGAAATAAATTGGAAACCTTTCTTTGCCCTGACTCTCTGGGTGATCTGTTTGAACAGGGGGAAGAAAGAGAGGCAGAGGTTCAAGGAGAGTCCAAAGATTGAGCCTGTGGTTGGGAGATCAGGATGCTCAGAGAGTGGACGGGGAAGTAGCATCTTGGGGTACATTGCATGTGGAGGGAAACTCATAGCAGCAGACCTAATGGGTACCGCCAGGCAGATCCCTCTGCTCAAACAGCTTCTACTCTTCAGTCTCACAGCTCGTACTGCCTCTTAACGAGCCCAGCATCCACTCTAGATTCAAAGGAGTCGGAGTAGCTGGTGCACAGCAACATCAACAGGAATAGACAAGCTTCATCACTTCAAGCAAGCTGTTGAGGATGCCTTGGAGATGTTCCCAGGGCTTAGCGACAGGGGCCCTGATGGTCTTGCCTTTGCCCACTGACTCCCATCTCAGACCCAGGCATCCAGGCTCTAAGGGCCACAGAGGGGAGCCTTCTGCACTTAATGACAATCCCCCTTCAAGGCAAAGCTGCTCAGCCTGAAAAACACTGACATTCACAAATAGCAGATGGTCAGGCTGTAATTAGGCAGCTGCTGTGTCTTATACTCTACTCTTCTTAGAAAGGAGTAGACTCATAGGAAAGATGAAGGGTTTCCTTGTTCGGGAGGGGGCTTCCCTTTGCACACCAGTTGTCCCTTCCTGACTTAGCCTAGGCTTTCTCTGAAACTCATGTTCGTGGGAACAAATGAATATATTAGGCAAAAAGGTGGGATTTGTATGCAGGGAGATGGGATTATATTTAGACTCATGTAATTAAAGAGCCATTTATGTCTGAGCATCCTTAAACAGACAAATATAAAACTCATGAATACCAAATTCTATCTGGGTAACTGGCTGGAATCTCACACCCTGGCACACAGACACTCTGAGCCCATCTCTGTCTGTTCATTTGGAGCTCACATCTACTGAGTCAACCCTCCCAGCTTAGGGCTGTGCTCATGAGTTCTACAACTGTACATTCACGTGGGGACCATGGCTGGTGGAGTGGCATGCTTCAGCACACCAAGAGGGCAGTTGGAGAAACAGAATATGAGTCTCTGGGTTTTGGTAAGAAGACCCCCAACTAGTCTTCTTGACCAGACCTTACTAGTCTGCTGTCTGTATGCTTGACAGTCAGAGTCTCCATTGTGTCTTGGAACCTGTGTGGCCTCAGGTTGATACTGAAAGATGTTAGTAGAGTGGATATTGAAAATATTGTTTTTTTTTTTAAAAAACTCAATGATTTTTCTCCCATTGAAAAACAATTTGAGACCAGGAAAACAGGCGGATAAGATGGAGGTACCTTAGTTGGTAAAGTGAATGATACGCAAACATGAGATCCAAAGATAGATCACCCAGCACACCTGTGAATAGCTGAGTGGCATGCTTGTAATCCTAGCTGGTGGCAGTGGTGACAGATGGATTCCTGGAGCTTGCTGGCCATACAGCATCACATAATTGGTGAGTCCCAGGTCCTGTTGAGTGACTGTCTCAAGCCAAGGTGGATGGCTCCTCATGAGTGACACCTGAAGCTGACCACTAGTCTCCATGTGGATGTGCACACACACAAGAACATGTACTCTGTCCCCAATATATCCATTAAAAGACCAATTTGCTTTCCACCTAAAAATTTCTTCCAAAAGACAAAGAAAAAAAAATGTCTACAAATTCCACCAGTTTCTCAAAAGCACAGCCAGTCTTGAAACTGGGAAGATTCTCCATTTCGTTGACTTAGTGGTGGTGATGAAAAAGGCTGACTTGTGATGGTGACTGTCAAACATCAACTTTATGAGATCTAGAATTACCTGGGGGATGGGCCTCTGGGCATGTTTATACAGAATTTTCTTTAATAGGTTAATTTAAGTTAGAAGATCTGCCTACTGTGGGTGGTGCTATTTCATGGGCTACATCCAAAGGAGAAAATGAGCTGAGTGTAAGCATTCATTTCTGTTTTCCTCCTGACTGTGAGCATAATGTGGCCAGCTGTCTCAAGTTTCTACTGCCTAACTTCCCTGTTACAATGGGCTACACCTGAAACTGACAGTCAAAATAAGCCCCTCCATCCTTTCTACGTTGATTTTGTCAGGGATTTGTCCCAGCATCGAGTGGGCACCCTTGGCAGTGAAAGGTGATGGGATCTATCTGCCCATTCCATTTCCTTCAGTGTACAGTCCTGCAGGATGCCATCTTGTTCCTTGTAGTTCTGTTTTGTCTTGCCCAGAGCTTTGCCTTGAGATAAAGCTTCTGAAGGAGAGAATATCCAGAGGGATTCATCTCATCCAAATTTACCCTCACTGACTCATGAGCTAACCTTGGGTACTGGGGATCTAAATGGATTAGCATACAGTATTCACCATCTCAGCTCTGGGAGGTCCCTTCTTAGCCTGCCAGCTATTTTTCTTGACTTCTGGGTTTGTCATTCCAAAGCAGGGCATGTCATTCAAGGCTCTCTTCTCAGATCCCTTTCTTTCTGGCTCTCAGTGTGGACATTTGTCCCTGGATTTAGAAAGCTCTCAGATAACACTTGGGATCTTATCTTGGGGTCCTTAACTTAGCGATGACATCTATAAAGACTTTACAAAGTCATGTTCTCAGGTTACAGGAATTTGGATGAGAATGTTGTCTGGAATATACAACCTAGAGCAGAATCAAGCAAACTAGATGAAGGGCATGCAGAAATCCAGCCGGGGCATGAGACATGCTTAGCACAGAGCAGGAGCATTCGAAAGTCCTGAAAAACCAAAGGTAGGTGGAGATTGAATGGAACGCAGGAGAGGTGTCAGAGGTTACCCAGAAGTTTGTTTTTTGTTTGTTTATTTTGTTTTCAGAAGCTTGAAGGATGCGATGGCTGCTTTCCATGGGGTGGGAAGGCTTTTGGTGGATCAGGTTTTCCTTGGCTGATCAGCTGTTTATTTTCTTTCGTTAAGGAGCACACATCTGGAGCTCCGTTGTGAACAGGGTCAGTTCAGCGCATGCGTGTTAGAGGTCTGGCAAAGCCTTTGCGGAAGAGAGGTAAGACGAAAGCATGTCAGTCCTGGCTACTCCCTGGAATGCTGGCATCGCTGGCAAACTTTTTAGAGATGCAGAAATCCCAGAGCATTCCCCCATCCTCTAGCTGTTCCCAAGAACCATCAAGTCAGAACCTGCATTTACCAGATCCCAGGTGGTTTAAACTCATGATGAACTTTGGAGAATGCCGTCCTCTGGGAAACGACTTAGCTGTTGGATGTTCAAGACACAGCCTTAGTTGAGATTCTTGCAGAATACTCTTTCAAGGCTGCTAAGGAGAAAAAATTAGGAAAAAGTCTAGTAGCACTTGGGCCCTGCCCTATGTTCTCTAAAGTCCCTCCCCCCCCATCCCCACCCCCCAAGGGTGATCTGGCAAGTCCAATAGCTTTAGGGAAGGCACGCCACTGCCAGGAGAGAAGGGATGTGTGTGTGCTCGCCTGGCTACTCTGGATGGTTTCACATCCAAGGGCACTTCTGAAATGCCTTGTCTTTTTCCCAGAGGTCTCTCTGCATTTGCGCACACCAACACTTTAATCGGTCTAGACCTTAAAGATTTGGCGAGTGGGGTCTATTTTACTTTTAGTAGATCTAATATGATTTTTCTAAACACCTTAAAATGTATTTTCATAAGGCAAATCTACCTTTATGTCTCAGCCCAGTAATGTTTGCACTAAAATCATCTATAAATACTTAGAGGTGGATAGGACACTTTAGCGAGATGCCTTCTTGCAGGATGCAGGTTTTCAAGTGAGGACGAAGGTTTAGTTCATTTTAGCCCAGGGCTCAAAGAAATTACTTTCAAGATGTTTACTTTGTGGGGATTTTAAAGCAAGGTGGGTCTTGATTTCCATAGGAGACAACTGGAAATCAAGTCCATTTCTCCAGCATTCACTTACCCCTCTGAGGAGATTTTGTATCCCCATTTCTGAGGAACAAGGAGGACTAGGTTGGGCATAAGGTGGCCAGATGTCTCTGTTTGCCTGTAACTCTTATTCCAGGAATAATGGACACATTTAAAAAGAGCAGTTCTGAGCTTACAACAACAGTGAACGTGCTCCGGCCCCCAGACACGCCTCCCCTCCGGACATATTGACATTTGCTCCAGAGTAGGGGTAGACTGACTCCCCATTGCCACCCTCCCCCCTCCCACTGCCCCCTGCCCCTCTCTCCCTGGCCCCTGCCCCTCGGCCCCTTCCCTCCCCCACGCTCCCCGTCCCCTTTCCCCCCACATCTTCCCTGTCTTCTCCTCTCTTCCTGGCCCCTGCCCCTCCCTCGACCCCTTCCCTCCCCCACGCTCCCCCTCCCACTACCCCCACATCGTCCCTGTCTTTAGTCTGATTAGGGTTCGACAGTTCTACGGGTTCTCACAAATGACCAGTGACGTGGCTCCACTGCAGTTGAACCACGTGGTATGATTTCATTACCCCAAAAGCACGTCACCGGCTCCTTTCTCCCCATACTGTGCCACACTGAAGCCACTGTGCCACCTTCATACTTTGGCTTCTCTCCTTGGTACCAGCAGTCTAAGGTTCCATCTTGTCTTAGAACTATCTCATAATGTGCTTCTTTTCAGAATGCATTAAAGGTTTAGACATTTTAATTGACAGTTAACATTTACGCTTACTTATGCGTTAGCGTTAGCGTTTGACGTGTGTACATGGCAGGTAGTAATTAAATGGCAGTGGTTTGCATTTTCTTCTCTTTAAATATCGTTTTCTTTTGCTGAGAACCCTCGAGTTCTCCTGTAGAGGTTTGAGATGTGGGGTTAATTGTATGCTATGGGACATTAAAAGTATCTCCACACAACTCCGCTTTGGTACTTACTGTCCATCTTCACACACACACACACACACACACACACACACACACTGCTGGCTTGGAATTCAGTATACAGTCCAAATGGCTTCAGACTCCTAGCACCTTTCTTGAATGCTGGGACTGCTGGCATGGAGCACCATGTTTATTTCTTCTTCCTGCCGAATAACGTTCCATTTTTTGAGATCCCACAGTTGAGTTTTGAACCTGTTTAAGTAAATGCTGGTTGATACGGATGGCTGTGGCTGAGCATTCACAGCTGCTCACTCTCAGCTCCTTGACCAGTTATGAGCCTCTGCACTATCCATAAACTACCGCAAGAGGAAGCTTCCCCGACAGCAGTTGAGAGAAGCACACATCTATGACTATAGACATAAATATTCAAGATGCAGGTTGACATGACCACTTAGCAAAACAGCATCAACAGGCTCTTTCTTTGGGTCTATGACTTACTCAGCCATGGTTTATGACTGTATTTAAGGTACTAGGCATGGATTCCCTCCTGTGGAGCAGGCCTCAAATTCACTTAAGGTTTGATTACCTCATAAACAATCTCACCACTACTGCGCAAAAGGACACATCTCACCTTGCAGGTTGGTATTGCAGCATTCAGATTCAATGCTGAGTAATAATATCACTGATGTCTTCTCATCCCTAGCATACCTAGCACCTTCTGGAACCATAAAAGCTAAGCCAGATGGGAGAGAGTTTCTAAGTCAGTTCAAGATCGATTACTCTATGTCCCACAGACAAAGCCTGCAGTATCTTGAAGAATATGGTCTTGTCATCAACTTATGGTGAGCTACCAAGAGCAATTCAGTAGCCTGTATTGTTGAGGGGACCTCTGGGAATCCCTGACAGTAATGCATAGGAGGTATTCCATGCCTGGCACTGAAATTTTCATTTAATAAGCTATGTCCAGTTTCTGGGAGCTCTGAGGGGTCTGGCCAGTTGATACAGTTGCTCCCTCCCTGGGGCTGCAAACCCCCTCAGCTCCTTCAGTCCCTTCTCCAACTCCTCCATCTGGGACCCCACACTCAGTCCAATGGTTGGTTGTGAGCATCCACCTCTGTATTTGTCAGGCTCTGCCTGAGCCTCACAGGAGACAGCTTATCATGCTTCCATCAGCAAGCACTTCCCAGCATCCACAAGAATGTCCAGGTTTGGTGGCTACATATGGGATGTATCCCCAGGTGGGGCAGTCTCTGCATGGCCTTTCCTGAGTCTCTGCTCCACACTTTGTCTCCATATTTGCTCCTATGAGTATTTTGTTCACCTTTCTAAGAAACACTGAAGCATCCACATTTTGGTCTTCCATCTTCTTAGCCTTCATATGGTCTGTGAAATGAATGTTGGGTATTCTGAACTTTTGGGCTAATATCCACTTATCAGTGAGTACATACCATGTTCATTCTTTTGTGACTGAGCTACCTCACTCAGGATGATATTTTCAAGTTCCATCCATTTGCCTGCGAATTTTATGAAGTCATTGTTTTTAATAGCTGAGTAGTATTCCATTGTGTAAATGTACCACATTTTCTGTATCCATTTTTCTGATGAGGGACATCTGGGTTGTTTCCAGCTTCTGCCTATTATGAATATGGCTGCTATGAACATAGTGGAACATGTGTCTTTATTACATGTTGGAGCATCTTCTGGGTACATGCCCAGGAGTGGTATAGCTGGGTCCTCAGGTAGTACTATGTCCAATTTTCTGAGGATCTGCCAATCTGATTTAGTGGGTGGGTGGGTGGGTGGGTGGGGGAGCACCCTCATAGAGGCAGGGGAAGGGGGGATGGGATAGGGCGGGTTCCAAAGGGAAGACCTGGAAAGGGGAAAACATTTGAAATGTAAATAAAGTAAATATCCAATAAAAAAAATTAATGAAAACAAAAAAAGCTATGTCTGGGAGTGGCACTGTTCACTGTCTTAGTCAGGGCTCCTGTTGCTGTGATGAAACACCATGACCAAAAAGCCAGTTGAGGAGAGGAGGAACAGGCTTACTCAGCTTACACTTTTGCACTGTAGTCCATTATTGAAGGAAGTCAGGACAGGAACTCACACAGGGCAGGAACCTGGGGGCAGGAGCTGATGCAGAGGCCGTGGAGGGTGCTGCTTACTGGCTTGTTTGCTTATGGCTTGCTCAGTCTACTTCTTATAGAGCCCAGGACCAGCAGCCCAGGAATGGCACCACCCATGATGGACTGGGCCCTTCTCTATCAATCACTAATAAAGACAATGGCCTACAGGCTTCCTATAGTCCAATCTTATGGAGGGATTTTCTTAATTGAGACCCCCTCCTCTCAAACAACTTTAGCTTGTATCAAGTTGGCAAAAACTATTGAATGCATGCACCTGTGCAGGGTGCTCACTGAATGCTCTCTCCAGCTCATTTAAAACTGTCATTTGAATTTTCTTGCTCCTTCTGTTTGTTTGTTTGTTTGTAAGACAAGGTCTTTTTAGGTACCCCTGACTGCCCTGGGTAGAACTTGTTACATGGATTAAACTGACCTCAAATGAGGCAATGCCCCTGCTTCTGCCTGGCAAGCACTGTAACTATTATAGAAAGTCATAAAAGAACCTCGCCTGAGGGACAGGGAATGTTCTGGGGGGAGCCTGGAGTTGGTCAGTCTGATAGGGAGGTAGAAGTTTTGACTTTGCTTGGGTGACTTGTGTTGAGAATGATGTTTGCTGTCTTCGAGCCTCAGTTTCCCCCGTGTGAGATGGAATGGAGCGGGCTTTTCTCTAGGTATTTTAAAGCTCACAAGCTCACAAGGCCTGATCTCTCTATGCTGGTGATCTGGATTTGCACTAATGGGGTCTCCGTGCTAGGAGACAAAACAGGGACTCTTGCTTCACATCGTTTTTCTTGACTCGAAATGGTTTTGGTTTGGAAGGCACAGTGCCCCTCAGCTCTCGGGAGAAGGGGCTCCCTGCGGCTCACCCCATCATAGCATCTGTCACACAGCAGGGAGGTTCCTCCTTCAACATCACCTTTTTGAAGCTGGAACAATCCTTGCTAAGGATGAACCAAGGCCCTTCTGTGGGCTTGGCTTCAGTTCGAAAGGACCCAAAGTAGAAGCGAAGGTGTAGGGGGTGGTGTGAGGCTTGGCCCAGCCTCAGAGTTGATGACCTGTCTCCTGAGCTGGCCAGGAATTTATTTCTTTCTCAGAGTGTTCAGTCCCTGCTTTTCCAATTATTCTGTGGTCCCTGATTTGCCTAGCAATGTAATCAGAAACATTAAGTTTGTCATTATCTTCCAAAGTTCGCAACAGAAAAAAAAATAGCTGAGACAATTTCTTCTGAAATTGTAATGTGCTACTTGAACAGCGGTTCTAATTTCCTGAAGCCTAGCTCTTTTTTTGAAGAACTGTCTAGCTTCCCCCTGCCCCTTAAATTGAATTTTGTCATCAGAGAAACTGCCGATACCTATTGCCAGTGTCGTTATTTTTCTTTACATATTTTTGTCCGAGCTCTCGAGTTTAAAAAGCTCTCCCTTCCTTCTCTTCCAAGAGTTGAGTCTCAACTGCGTGAACAGACTCTGCAATTTCGCACAGGCTCCTGGCTCTGCAGTGAAGTGGAGCAGGCCTCCCATTGTCTCGTTGTTTCTTCTTGCAAATGATGGATTTTCCCTGTGTCAAATAGACACAAGGAGAGGTCAGACAATTCTACGAAGTAAAAAGGGTTCTTAAGAGGTCTCCTGCTTCAACCCTGCCCACTGACAGAATTATATTCAGGCCATTCCACACAGAAAAGGGTACAATAATGTCTCTCTGCCTTTGGTTTTCCCTCAAGAGGGTCTTGAATAAGTCTTAAATTTCAAGGCAAGTCAGTCAACAAGTCTAGAAGACTGAGCTGTATGTAACATGCACTTTGAAGAACGGAGTAGACACAGTGAGGGAGGCTGGTGGACAAATAAGATCAGTAATGCTCACTGTGAAAATGGGGACCAAGTCATGTGGTAGGGATGCTGGTGGGGGGCAGTGAACAGGGTACAGCCTGAAAGGGAATAGGTAGGAGTGGCTGAGGTCTGAATATGCAAATTAGACCTGCCCGCCACTTGCTTAGATTCCATCCAGAACACAGAAGACAGGCAGCTGACGTTCCTCCGGTAGGGGGACAACTCTCATCATACACAGATGGACACGGGTGATTCTTCAATACAGACTGTGACATAGTCCTTATTTATGCATGAGGACACAGGGAGGGGGTGATTCCAAAGCTTCTTGTGACCTCGGACATTGTCTGAGGAGACATGTACACCTTTTCCAAAACGGCTTATTTCTAATTTTGAATTATGTGTGCATCAATGTGTGTGTGTGGGCAAGTGAGTACAGATGCCTGCAGAGGTCAGATACTGTGGTTGGCTCTGGAGCTGGAGTGACAAGTGGCTGTGAGCTGACTGATGTGGATGTGGGAACTGAATGCCTCTTCTGCAAAAGCAATGCACACTCTTAACCATGGAGCCAGGGCTCCTACCTCCAAATCTCACTCATTTGATGACAACTTTGGGGTTCTTTTCTCTTTCTTTGTTTCTTCTTTCCTTCCTTCCTTCCTTCCTTCCTTCCTTCCTTCCTTCTTTCCTTCCTTCCTTCCTTCCTTCCGACAGTGCTGGTCTTTTTTTTGAGGCTGGCTGGTCACACAGATCCGCCTGCCTATGCCTCCCGAGTTCTGGGATTAAAGGTGTGTGCCACCACTGCCCAGCCAAGGTTCTTTTCTTTTGCCAGTCCCTTTCTTTTCCCCAAAGCTGCACAGGTAGTCAAAGGAGCTACCTTTTGATAAGCATATCTACACAACTTTGGGCCATTCAGGTTCATGACACATTTACCCCTCTGAGGTTCCCTTAAGTTGCTCAGACACTAGACATTTGAGTTTGAAATTAACGCTCACAAAATTTATTTTAGGGGTTTGGGCGTTTTGCCTGTGTGTATGTATGCGTACCACATGTGTCTGGTGCCTACAGAAGGCAGAAGAAGGCGTCCAATCCCCCCTGGAACTGGAGTTATAGGCAGTTGTGAGCTGCCATGTGGGTACTGAGAATTGAATCCCAGTGCTCTGGAAGAGCAGCCAGTGCTCTTCACTGCTGAGCCATCTCTTCAGGTCCCCTATCCCCCTTAGGACCATGAGAAACAGGCTGTGTGGTTGGAGCCTTGGATCTCTCCTTACGGGTGGTCTTCTCCAGCTGAGTGAGAGTGAGCCGGGTCCATTTCCTCTCTGTGGACTCATAGATACATTGTTTCCTTGCTGAGGTTCTGCCACACTCCCTGAAGCCACACCCTCTCTAGAGGGCCAGGCCTCCTTGTAGTAAGTGAATACACACATTTAGCACCTGTGGTACCTCCATCCTTGTCACAGATGGCTTAGCATTGACATTGAGCTGTTTATTACAAAGCAATGAATTTTTAAAAATTGTCATTTTTTTTTTTTTAAAAAAACTAGGTCAAACGTATCCAGTCTGCTATCATGTTATTCAATCTTCAGATATCAATGTCCATCTATTCTCTGCAATGAGAAGGACTGTTTCACAGCCCGAGATGTGTGTCTCATGAGCTTTGCTTTATTAAATTGGCGTGGAGCCCGTCATTTCTTCTTCTAATAGATGTTTGAATGACACACCATATATTAGCGATCCCTGTCACCGTGTCTCTTTGAGGCACCTAAACAGACAGGGAGAAATCAAATGTCAAGGATCATCTTAATCCCGCCACTCCAACTGGTGCTTACAGTCCATATGGATGGAGTCATTCCTCAGTCACAGTCACAGTGGCCCTGACTCGGGATGCTTTTTTCTTTTGGCAGGGGGTTGGGGTGAGACAGCTGCTGGTGACTTAATAATTTTCGTCACCTGGTAAAATATATATAATATTTATTCTTGTAACTGTTTCCATGGTACAGTTCTGTGGGACTGGGTACAGTCACTCCACTGTATCACCACAATGGCCATCCATCTCCAGAACCCTTTCCTTTTGTAAAACTGGAACTTGTCCCCATTAAATGCCTCTGTGTCCTTCCTTCCTCAGCCCCTGGAAGCCACTGTACTTCTGTCTCTACAAACTCAATGACACACATGATGGTTCTCATTTTGGTCCTGGCTTCTTTCACCCACCTGTCCCCAGGGCTCATCTCAGCCTCTACGAGGATGTGCTTTCTCTCTGAGGCTGGATAATAACCTATTGTACATTGCTCCTGTCTGCTTTCTGTTGCTGTGATGAACACAATGATCAAAAACAGCTTGGAGAGGAAAGGGTTGATTTGATCTTGCAGCTTCCAGTCCATCATTGACGGAAGCCAAGGCAGGAACTCAAGGTAGAGGCTTGAAGCAGAAATCAGGAAAGAACATCGCCTACTGGTGTGCTCCCTGGGTCATGCTCAACTAGCTTTCTGACACAACTCAGACTCACCTGCCTAGGGATGTTGCTGCCCACAGTGGACTGGGCCCTCCCACATTAGTCATTAATTAAGAGACTCCCTTACAAACATGACCACAGGCCAGCCCTATGTGAGCAGTTCCTCCGTTGAGGTTCCTTCCTTCTAGGTGAGTCTAAGTTGTGTCAAGTTGACAAGAACCAAGCAGCACACTGGTCACATGACAACTATAACTTTGATTTTTAAGGGAACATCTATGCTGCTTTTTATAGTGACCACACAATTTTATTGAATATATTGAATATATCTATAATTATTTATAATGCTAAAATTTAATGGTATATACTTTATTATGCATTCAAATATTTTACAGAATAAGTTTCTTCGCTTAGCATGTTCTTTGTATGTTTCTTTTTAATTCATGACACTAAGAATTTTTTGGAGGCATCCTTGATATTCCCTCACCCAATATTTAATATCTAAACCATAAGGAAATTCTGCCAACACGCTCTTCCAAATATACCCAGAATCCAGGCCTGGGAGGTGGCTCAGCAGACACAAAGCTTGCTGTGACAGGAGTTCAGATCCCCAGCACCACCTCACAGCCAGGTAGGTACTGCAGATGTGAAATCCCATCATGTGGGAGGCAAAGTGAAGGGATCTCTGGGGGCAAGCTGGCAAGACACACTGCCTCAATACGTAAAATGGAGAGAGGGCCATTGAGGAGGACACTCAGTGTCAATTTCAGGCCCGGGACCCTGTACCTAGACAGACATGTACACTCACACACATGCAAGCAAGCACGCACATACATACATATGCATACATATGTAAGTATATTGTATATGTATAATTTTTGATTTCTTCATTTTTCCTTTCCCTTAATCTTAATTCATGTCTAGAAAGCAAATGCCAATTTTTGAGATTACGTGATCTCCACCCTAACGCCTGGCAATGCGTATCCCTGCTCCCAGTTCTTGGCCTTGGAAATCTGCCCCTCCCCATCGCAGCCAGGACACGTTTTCTATCCCACGACACGTTCCTGCTCCAGCCCTCCTAAGGTTTCTCTGGCTTTCTAAAACCCAAAGACCTTTCGGTGATGACCTTCCTTCTGTCCATCCCTCCCACCCCGTCAGTCATCCTTTGTCTCTCTGCCACATGGATGTTCCAGCTGTCCTGGAGACACCCAGGTGCAACCTTCCCAGGCACCTCTCGGTGTGGCTTGCGTGTCCGCCCCCCGAAGCGTTCACACTTAGTCTCCTCTCCCTCAAAACCTTCTTTACGTCCTTTGAGGATTGCTCAAATGCTACTTTCTCAAAAAGACCTCTCCAGAAGGGCCCGGTTCATACTTTGACTCTGCCTCCCTCTCCTCCTCACTCTCCTGTTTTCCTCGGTCGGCTTCTCCACCCACCATGTTGACTTTTTTAGCTTTAACCTCCAGTAGGAGGCATGCTCCATGAGAAGCACATGGCCTCACTGGCTCTATTCATAATGGTGGCCCAGAAGCTGCACACAAACCTATTTCTCCCAAACTCTTGAGTGTTGTATGTTGCACATACACACAGATACACGTACACATACATACATATGGTTGTATGTTCACACGGGGATGATCAACTCTTAAAGGAGAAGGGTTTTGAGGGAAATTTCCTACCTCTGACATAGGACCCAGTGGCTGGAGAGATGGCTCAGTAGCTGAGAACATGCACTACTTTCCAGAGGTTCCTATTTGGTTCCCAGCAACTCTAGCTCCAGGGAACTGAAGTCCCTGGTCTCCAAGAGCAGGACACTCACAAGCGTATGCCTACATGTGCACACACAGGTACTAACATACACACATGCACACACACATATACACACACATATACACGCACATACACGCACACAATGCACTCCTACACACACATACGTACCTACACACACATACACCTACACACACATACGCAATACATACATTCACATACACACACATGCATACACACATACTTTTAAAAAATTCTACAGAATAGGCCCTGGTTTAGTTTCTTTGGTGGTGTACTTACCCCAGACTTCATTTTCCTCATCTGAATGATGAGGTGAACAACAGACCATGCTTATTACATCACAGTTCAGGGTTTAGGGAGCTCAGCAGGGGTCTGTTGATCACACCTTGCATTCAGCAAGGGTTCAGAAAAGCCAGTTTTCTGTCATTGAGAATTTTTTTAAAAATTCATTTTCTTCCTCCCTGAGTCCTGTTTCATAAATAAATAGAAAGGAAATGTCAATTTTGGGGTCTTCATGGTCTCTACCCTCAAAATGCCCCTTCTCAGGTGTAAAATCTATGGTGTTTTCTTCATTGCAAATTATGCTATGACATGCCTCTTTGTGCACAGTGTAAAGTGGTACTTGGTTAGACACACACAGTTGGGATTAGTGTTTCCTTGGGACAATGGTGGAGAGGCATGGTGGGGGTCTAGCTTTTCTGTGTGTGGCAGACCCAGTGTTTCCAGAGACCTTTGGCGAACCAGCTGAGTACCAGGTTCCTGCTTTTGCTTTTCTGGCTAAAGTTGAAGCTGAACAAGAAGAGGACCTGAGAGAACGGGACAGGGCCTATGGCTGACAGACCTGGGAGAATAAAGGGGTCACCTTTTCCCAGCTGGGAGACCCCAGTCAAGTTCTTTAAGCCTCTGGATTTCTGTGCCATAATTGGACAAGGAAGCCTCAGGTGTTGCTGCCAGGACTGGCCATGTTGGATGATAGTTGTGTAGTAGGTACACAGGAAATAATCTTCTGTTAGCATTGGTTTTGGCAGGCAGATGGTATCTGCCTTCTGCAGACTGAGGGGAAGGTGGGCGCACTGCTAAGGTCCAATCAGAACATTGCACTTGCTTTTGGAGATGTGAGTTGGTGTAAAGTTTACAGGGGCGACAGGCTTCCTCTGCACATCTCTGTCTTCTGGAAGACAATCTTGATTCAAGCTCCATGGAGGTTTGAGCTCCTTTCCAACACACATAGGTCATGGTCACTCCACCTTGGCTGCCAGTCCTGCTAGAAGAAGCAAGTTTAACTTTAGACGAGGCAGGTTTTTCTCCTCTTTTTTTCTTCTCATCTTCTGGGACCGTTTAAGTGATAGACGGTCAGTGTGAGGAACACGGTTTCTGCCTTTGGTGCCTGGGGAGCCTGCCTCTGTCTAGGAAGAGGGAGATTTTGGAGGTCTGAGGTGAGGGGCCAGGGAAGGAGAGGAGAGCTGAAAGAGTCACAGAGACTGTATCTTTGTGCTGGCATAACAGAGTGCGTGAATTTAGAGACAAATGTGGGTATGGAGACTTCAAATAAGAGTTTTGTTGTGTTTTAGCGAGGGCTCTTTACTTGAAATGTTTACTACAGTTTTAAGTTAGAAACCAAACTAAAGCTGGCTGAGAGGAAAAGGAAGAAAACAAGGGATGTCTGCAAGTGTTCCGGACTGCTCCCTTCCTCCACACCCCGGGCCTCGCCCAGCATCTCTCCACAAATGGCGGTGAAGCCGGCTGACTCTGACACCATCTTAGCATCACTAGTAGGAACAGAATGATCATTTTGGGGGGGGGGCAGTTGAACCCTAGGCTTATGCTGAACAGAAGACTGGCAAAAAAATCAATGAACCAACCAACGAACCAATGAGCCAACCAAACCAAACCAAACCAAACCAAATCAAACCAAGCAGCACAGCTTCCCTCAGCATCCCAGAGTCTTTAGCTTTAGTGCCTCTTGGTATCTCGCATTTCTCACATAAAGTGGCACAATGCCTATAGGCACACCGACGTCTATACCTCTACCACCTACAGATTGTTTAAACTGCCTAAGTCAGTTTACTGCTCTGTGTAAGCCAGCATCTTCTATTGTTTACAAAGTAACAATGTGCAGGATAAGTTCATAGACAAGGGTCCTAAATCCCAGGACCCACAGGACTTGAAGCCACCAGTGCCACAGGAGTGCTGGAGAACCCTAGAATCTGTGGGATGATGAGACACCTGTGTGGTTCACATGGATTCAGTGTTGCACTTTCTATGCAAATTTGGGTTTTACTTTTTTGGGAAAAAAGTGTCCCCCCCCCACCCTTAGGGTTTTTTTTTTCTTTTTCTTTTTGAGGAACTGGAGAGATGGCTCATCATGAGGCAACACCAGCTGCGCTTGCAGGGGACCCAGGTTTGGTTCCCTGCACCCACACAAAGGCTACCGACTGTCCTTTACTCCAGTCAGAGGATCTGGTGCCCTCTTCTGGCCTTCTTGGATACTACACAGATGGTAAATGGCGAGGGGCAAACACCCATGTAGTAGTAAACCAGCACATTGCATTTTCACCATAACTCCTCCCTCTCTTCCTCTGACCCCTCCCATGCCTCCTGCCTGTTCCCATCAAGTTCATGTCTCCTATAATTATCACCCCCCCCCACGTTCACGTGCACAGGTGCACACACACACTTACTAAGCCAAATTAGTGTTGACTCTACGTACTTGAGTACAGCACACTTTTCCTTTAGGATTTTGTGTCCACAGACACCGATCCTGCAGAAATGGGGCTGATGCTATGCTCAGCTGGGCTCATGTGTCTAGCTTTAAAGACACCTGTGTCCTGAGTCCTGGGGCTGAGGGGAAGGGGTAAGGAAGATCCCCAGGGAAATTCAAGACATATTTAGCTCAGGTAAAAGAATTCTTGGCAGCAAGTGCCATGCGTCTCTGTGCCATCTATTTTGCCTGACTGTTTACTCACCTAACAATTTCCTCCGTGACATGAAAGGTGCCCCACAAAAGGCTTGCGTGCAGTGAAAACAGGCCTTCACAGGGATATAATTATAATGTATCACCCGGCACAATTCTCCACCACCTCTGTACACACAGCAAATGGAGGAATTGAGCACAACTATTGAATTTGAGTTCAATAAAAGATTTGTACCACTTGAATTACACCTCTACACAGAAGACAGGGTTGGCTAACTTAATTACTGTTGGATTTAATATCATAGGCCATCACCCTGGGAATTCATCTTGTGCCGTGCCCAGGGAGAGAGAAGCTGGCCATCATTTCTAAATACAGTCAACTTCCAATTATCCACGATAACAGAAGACCACAGTATACGGAGGCTGTAAATACAGTTTTAGTTCTGCTAAAGGAGTGGCCATGATTTGTTTATTCCCCCACCTGAGTTACTTGTCTTGCTTATGAACCACCAAAGGCACTCAGTGTTATTCAGGGTGGGCACTTTCTTTCTGTCTCCTCCTCCTTGGCTTTCAGAATGTGAAGAATATTTCATTTCATTTCTGGATTTTAAAACCAATTATCTTTTCTTTGAACTTGCAAAATGCGGGAAGAGATGATCTCCTTCCCTTCCTTGCTGAGTTTACTTTAATGTCACCATCATAGGTAGATGGACCAACATTTGTACAGTAGCAAGGTTGTGTGACCTCAGGAGTTTCTCTCTGTTCCCATATCCATCAGCTGCTGTTTACTCCCTCCCTCTCTTTTAAATACACACACACACACACACACACACACACACACACACACACACACAGAGTAGCTATCTTCAGACACACCAGAAGAGTGCATCAGATCCCATCACAGATGGTTGTGAGCCACCATGTGGGTGCTGGGAATTGAACTCAGGACCTCAGGAAGAGCAGTCGGTGCTCTTAGCCGCTGAGCCATCCCTCCAGCCGCTAGATTTCTCTTTTTAAAAGTTGCTCCATTTTCCTTATTCTTTATGACCTCACTGTTCCTGGGGATTGTGGATCAGTTGACCTGTATCTGTGTCTCTGTCTGTCTGTCTGTCTGTCTCTCTCTCTCTCACAGAACATCCCCAGTTTTAGTTTGTCTGACAGTTTCTTATGCTTGGGCTGAGGTTTTGGCAAAAACACCAGAGTTGTGAATGACAACTTCAGGCACCGCAGTGAAGGCTCCTGGCACCACTGTATCTTGTGAGGAGTGATGCTAGCCCACAGTATGTTGCAGGTTCCTCTCTACAGTCTGTCCACTCTGAGGCACCTGTCTTTTCCTTCATGTGTACCTAATATCCTGGGGGAAACACTTTGAGACCATAAAAATCCCTTGTCTTTTAAACCCATACCTGCTAATTTTATCATTTGCTGATAGACCACGCTGTAACAAGGAGTGTCTCTCTGTCGATGAGTTATTTACTGACTTGATGCTGACTAAGGTCACCTGGGAGGATGGACCCACAATTGAGAAAATATCTCTGTCAGATCGGCCTGTCTGTGGGGGTGTTTTCTCCATTGATGACTGATGTGGGAGGGCTCCATTGATCACTGTAGGTGGTGGCATCCCTGGGCAGGTCCTGGGCTGTGTAAGAAAGCAGTCTGAGCAAGCCATGGGAGTAAGCTGGTGAGTAGCCTCCCTCTGTGGTCACTGCATCAGTTCCTGTCCTGGCTTCCCTCATTGATGAACAGTGACCCCAGAGAGTGAGCCAAATAAGCTCCTTTCTCCCCGAGTTGCTTTGGGCTATGGTTTTGTCACAGCAATGAAAGCCAGACTACCTCACGGTGTTGCCTAACGATGGCTTTTCTTCCCCATGCCAGCTATGTGGTGGGTGCTTGGCACTGAACCTGGGTCCTCTGCAAGAGCAGTAAGTGCTCTTAACTACTGAGCCATCTCTCCAGACCATCCACTGACTTTTGTTTTTAAATCTCCACTGACTGATCTTTCCCAGAGTGCCACGAAGCCAGAATCATGCAATAGACTGCCTTTTCAGATTGGTTTCTTTCACTTAGTAATGGGCATTATAGCTCCGGCCTTTTTTTGTGTTGTATAATATTCCACTGTCTGGCTACAGTGCAGTTCATTTACCTAAGCCTCATTCTTTTGAGAAGTCCTCTCTCTCTAAGAATTTTCCTACTTTCTGACAACAAAAAAACCCATTTTGTATTCCCCCTACCTCCATCACTGAATCAACCATCTTTTAGGTGGTCTTAGATTTTTCTTTTGAATAATTTCATTTAGAACCCAAGCCTTTGGCACTAGGAGTCCACATTGCTGAGTGTGACAATTCTAGATGTCCCAAAGACAAAGCTAGGGCGTACATGTGCACGCACTAATCTGTGGGTCAAACCCATCTGTTTCTTGTACAGTTGACCAGCAAATAATGTAGACACAGGGGTAGAGGTAAAGTCCGACGGTGGTCCTGTCACCAGCTCCCTCTCCTTTCAGCCAAATGCTCCACCTGCATGAAACAGGCCACCTTGAGACTTTTCTGTATCAGGGTTCTCACTAGGAATGGATCATGTTGTATTCTGACTGCTGTCAGCACACACGACCTGAAGTTTCTCAGGAGCAGCACAGCACAGACATCTACTGGTGTGGGCTACCCACCACGCGACCTCACCTTGGCTAGAAGTCCAGGTTGAGTGCACATGTCGGCAAGCACATACCATGTTGTTTGCTGGCCCTGCTTTCACGGACACATTCCCATGCTCCTGGCCTGATGCCAGCTGAAATAGCCTTTTGGAGTTGTAATCATGGCCAGTTTGGGATGCTATCTATACCCTGAGTCTGCACCTTGGAAACCAGTGGGTGCTGTGATCACAGCGGGTGCAATACACAGATCTCCAAGAGGCAGAGGAAGGTGTGCCCTGCTTACTCTTACTTCCAAGGATCCACTTGGTAAATCTGTGTTCTCTGTTCAGACTACTCCAATCTGTTTGGAGATCAAAGCTCCCAGGAGGATTCATCTTCCGAGTGTCCATGTTCTATGTTCCTCTAAACCAATTCGTTACAGAAGTCCCGGGTACAGGTACACTAGAGTGCAAGACTTACTTCCTCTCACCGCCATTATGTAGTGTCGGTCCCGTCTCCTCCTGACCGTGGGAGTCAAATTGTTCCTCTCTGCCTGCTGGTCTTCTAGCATAAGGAGCCAAAGGTAACCAGAAAGCAGCCATAACTTTGTGTTTTTATAGGGTAAGGGGATTTGGCATAGGATGTCATTGAATAGCCTAGCATGGTCTTGAACTCTGATCCTCTTGATTCAGCTTTCCCATTGCTGGGATTACAAGTGCGTGCCACAGTGTCTCGGTCTCTGCTTGCTTTTCTTCTCCCGTACCCCCTTCCCTGCTTTCCTCAGAACATGCTCGCATTGGGTCACTTCCTCATGAATCCCTGTGACAGGCTCTGCTTCTAGAGAACCAACTTAAGATAATACTGATCCGTCATTTTTATTGGATAAATGCCATTTCCCTGAGCACAGTGACTTCTGACGGCTACACGGTATTATGGGCTGGAGTTTAGGAGTTTATTGAGCCTGTGTACAGATTCTAGACATTTAGGTGGTTTCCATTGCCTATCGAGCTTTGTAAAAATTCTTAATTGTATTTTAGGTTACATTCCTATAGGGAGAAATCATAAAGCCAAAGGTTACAAAAACCTTATGGCTTTTAACATAACTGTCAAGAATCAGAGCTCTTCCTTGGATTGGACCAAGGAAGCCCAGAGGCAGCAGGGGAGAGTATCTCTCCTTCATGTTGTCAGCCAGGGCATTAGGACTTTTTAAACTCTGAAAATTTGATAGATTACTTATTATTTTAATTGTTTATTACAGTTGCTAGGCAGCTGTCACATTTATAGTTTGGCCATTTATATTTCTTTGGTAAATTACCTTTTCAGGACATTTGGCTGTTTTCACATTGATGTTTTCTTTCTCCCATCAATTTGTTTGCGATTTCTCTGCAGTTGATTCAAAGCACATAGAACCTTCAGTTGTAGAAGCAGACCTGTATAGTGAGTAGAATTCTGGAGTACCAGTGTCTTGGCTCTCTCCTATCCCCTTGAAGGAGAAGAAACCAAGCCAGACATAACCAGGAAGACAACAGCCTTAACTGAGTCTAGGCTTCTGATTCTCAAAGTAGTTCATCTCCCATCTCACTATAATCAAAAGTGGGGCAGCTGAAAGGCATGACCCAGCTTAGATGCCTATCAACAGATGAATGGGTTGAGAAAATGTGATGTATGTGCATGATTGGACATGAAGCTGAATGAAATTATGAGGGTTGCAGGCAAATGAATGAAACTGGAGGTTATCACATTAAGCGAAACAAGCCAGACTCAGAAACACACACGTCACATGCCTTCCGTCATCTGCAGAATCTCGACTTCAGGGGTGTGCTGGTTGGTGTCAACTTGGCAGAGTGTAGATTATCTCATGAGATGGGCCTCTAGGCATATCTTTGGGGGCATTATCTTGAGTATATTAATCGAGATTGTAAGACCTGTCCACTGTGGGCAGCACCATTCCCTGGCTGGGTCCTGGACAGTGTAATGGAGCTGAGTAGCAGCATGCACCCATCTCTCACTCTGCTTTACTGCCTGATGCAATGCTCCTGGCTCTGTGACTTCCTCTTTAATGACAGTAGTGGGACCTTGAATGAACAGAAACAAACCGTATCCCCTTTAAGTGGCTTTTGTTGAGTGTTTTTTTTTTTGTTGTTGTTTGTTTGTTTGCTTTTTAATCACAGGAAGAGAAAAACAAGAACAAGGGGTCTAAATTAAGAACAGAAAGATGTGAGGGAGGAGAAGCTGTAACAGAACGGCCACCGGCATTACCCAAACAGCACTGGTAAAAGGCATGGGGTTCCCTTTCCTTCTGAGGATACTCAGCAGACAACACATGCGGCCTGATCAGGACAAGCTCTTTCGAGGTCCACACAGTGCCTCAGTGATAGATCTGAGCTCCAGATTTGCCCCATCCTCAATCTAGAAACAGCATCTAAATTACAGACCCATGCTACAGAGCTGCCGGAAGAACTCAAACCAACCAACTCCATCCTGACTCAGCCACATTCAGTCCCCAGGGATTCCCCCCCCGCCCCCCCATTTTCAGAACTCTGAATATTCAGTTCTCTTTTGTAATGTGATCGTTTTATTCTTCACTTTTCACTTTCTCATGTTGTCTCGTGGATTTCATAGCCATCATTTTAATGCTCTGCATAATATTCCTTTGTTGGGCAGATGCTAAATTCTTGGATCTAGTCTTTTCTCACTGAAGATGTTGGGAGAATTTCTAGGGACCCCCGCTGTCTCCCCTGCAATTCTCTCTGGGTGGATAATTCCATTCTCACGTCATGTGTTGAGTGAAATGGTACAGATTTAACTTGCAAATTACCTAAGGATATCCTTTGTAGTTGTAGACATCAGTAAATTATATGAATGTGTGTGTAACCAGACAAGTTCTTCCTAACATTTTGACCTTAAAGCAAACTAATGGGGACACTTGTATAAGGGTTAAAAGGTGTCCCCTGGGACTCGGTGTCTCTGTCTATCCAGGAATGAGCTGGACTGCCACACGAGCTTGAAAAGCATTAAACAAGAACAGCCCGGACAATCCCGCATCCTGCACAGTGCTTCCGAGGCACAGGTACCAGGCTGTGTGAGCTTTGCATAGCTCTTCATGTTTCCCAAGGTCACAGGAAGAAGACACATCACTGCCATTCCCATCAAATAGAGAAAGGGATGGCAGAGTGGCAGCTCAAGTCTTCTCAGTCTGTAGATAGTAGGAGACAGTTCTGTGAGAACTGCACGCTGATAGTTTGTATCTTTCCACAGGTCTTACAAGGCTATCCCAGATACTTTTGGCCTGCAACATCCTTTCTGAATGTTTAAGTAACTCCTATAACTCAACAACAACATAGTAATTTGAGTAAAAACACAGCAGATCTTTCTCCAGATAATGTATTCAAACCAATTATTATAGAAACAATCACAAAAGCCATAATGAAAAATCACCTCTCCGACAGCTCTAGGATGGCTGCCATCAATAGAACAAACTATAAAGGCTGTGGAGACACAGGGAGATGGTGGGTGTGCAGAATGGCACAGGCACTGTGGAGTTTTGTTTCTCTCAGTCTTGAGATTCTTGTAGACCTGAGGCTCTTTCAGGATGTTGTCTCTCAGGAGCTGGCCAGATTCTTTTGGCTGGGCACCAGGAGTCTCCAAGTCCCTATGTGTGACCTGTGTATATTCAAATTGCAATTCTCCTTAAGGCAGCCATCTGGCATTGACCCTGAGAAGGAAGGAAGGCCCTCCCTCTTGTCTTGCAGCCTGGTCATATACACAGAAGCTGGTGTGAGTATGTGGCTGCACTTTCTCCCCTTGAAATGAACGCAGAGAAACAAAGAAAGGGGATCGGGATGGCTTTTCTGAAGGAAAAGGGGAAAGCAGGTCCCTTGTCTGTCAGCTGCGGAGTTACAATGTCTTTATTGCTATCTCAGGTTGTCAGGTAAGGGGAAGTGAGCGTCCAGGCATAGACCCAGGACTGAGGGATAATGCTGTTTTGAGTTCTGTTCTTTTACAATATTGAGCAGGACACCTAACTCCTCCAAACCTCAGGGCCCTCACTCAGAAGGGTGATGGTGCCTCCTCTCCCTGAGTTTCTGTGAGGGACTTTGCATCCAACAGGGATCTCTCAGACAGCTTGTATTATGTAAGGCAGTTCTAAGGACACTATAAATATGCACTTGCTTAACCCTCTGGATGACCCCGTGACACAGGCTGTTTCAGACAATTTATGCCATTTTAGCTTCTCCAAGATGGTTATGCTTCTGACAACCAACAGTGACTGTTTCAACCTTTGGGGAATTGGAGGGCAGAACATTCCAGAAACAAGGGTATTAGAATTTATTGGGAGCCTGCAGTAGCACAGAGGAGTCCAACCAAGATGAAGTTTTGCCTGCTGTGTGGAACAGCCTTGCTCCAGCACCACAGACAGGCTGAGATGTTCTCTGTTGAAATACGCTCCGTAAAGATAGGGTATGTCTGACTCAGTCCCTGATGTGTCCCTAGCAGCAGCTGGCAGGGCACAAAGAAGCAGCTTTGTAGCTGATGGTCTAATAATTAGGTGAAGTCTGAGGTTCCCTTCCCCAGAGCAGCCTGGGAATCTCCTCCCCAGGGATAGGTACCTCTTACAAGTCATCAGCCCCAGGAGGAGCTTCTCCCAGGATCTCTGGCCACCTTGTTAGCTGCCCAGAGGCTACAGAGACTGTGGCCTAAGATGCACTCACCATTTCAACGGAAACCTTGCTGGAGCTTTCACTATTAGTGGTGAGGAGATCCCCAGTAGTCCTGGGAGAGGACCAGGTAGGCTGTCCTACAAGCAAAACCCTGATTTACTTTTTCATGATCTTCATGGAGTGTGAGTCCCCTGAAGTCCTCTGACACTATTGCACTTTGTGAGTGTCAGTCGCTAAAGCCTTTAGCTGCACACGGTCACCCAAAACAACTGGATCCCTTGCACAGTAGGCCATATACTGCACAGGAACGCACGCGCGCGCACACACACACACACACACACACACACACACACACACACACAGAGAGAGAGAGAGACACACATATATGTATGCATATGAGTTAGTAAAAGCTTATGATTTCTCACTATGCTTTCATAAGCTGAGAGGCCTGAGGGAAGCACCACAAGTCACAGTGAGAGATGGCATTGCTGTAGTTGAGTGCTATGGCAGCTCATAGTGGGAGCTTTAAAGCATGAGGTGGTGCTTGCTTCAAACCATGGCTCTTTTTTTTTGTTTGTTTTTGTTTGTTTGTTTGTTTGTTTTTTGACCTGGTGACTTGGGATGAGCGATGTTACGGTTCAGATATGATTTCTCTCCCCAGAGGTCTTTGTGCTGGAAGCCTGGTATCTACTGTAGCAATTTTGGAAAAGGGCACAACTTTTAAGAGGCAGGGCCTACTGGGAGGCTATGCTGCCTGGTTTTGTGTGTCAACTTGACACGAGCCGGAGTTATCACAGAGAAAGGAGCTTCCCTTGAGGAAATGCCTCCATGAGATCCAGCTGTAAGGCATTTTCTCAATTAGTGATCAAGAGGGAGGGCCCATTGTGTGTGGTGCCATCCCTGGGCTGGTAGTCCTGGGTTCTGTAAGAAAGCCAGCTGAGCAAGCCAGGAGAAGCAAACCAGTAAGAAACATCCCTCCATGGCCTCTGCATCAGCTCCTGCTTCCTGACCTGCTTGAGTTCCAGTCCTGACTTCCTCTGGTGATGAACAGCAATGTGGAAGTGTAAGCTGAATAAACCCTTTCCTCCCCAACTTGCTTCTTGGTCATGATGTTTGCCCAGGAATAGAAACCCTGACTAAGACAGAGGCCTATTGGGGTGGGGGTGGGGGTTTCCAAAAATCCTTTTGTCCACTTTTGAGGGATGAATGCCAGGCTTGAGGAGTTTGTTCTCAAGAGAACTGTCAACCGCAAGGCTGACCTCTGCACATGCCCTTCTGCACTTGCGTGTGTCCCAGTCCACCTGTCTGCCATATTTTGACATAGTTGGGTCCTCACCAAAAACCAAACAGATATGGGCCCCCAATCTTGGCCCTCTCAGCCCCCAAAACCGAATTAAACAAACTTACTTTCTGTATGAGTTACCCAGTCTCAGGCAACATTGGCTAATTCAATGGTTACTGTAACTCAGGACTCATTCAATGGTTACTGTAACTCAGGACTCAATGTTCTTATTTGGTCAAAGGGACTTACTACCATGCTTACTAAATTGTGGCTCACCATGAGGGTGACATCAGATAAGATGAGGGTTGCTTTGACGTGGGCACATGCTCATGTTATCAGTTGTTGGTACTGATGGCCAGGGTCATTTTTAGTTTTGATTAGGACTTTGGCTCCCTCTTCTTTGACCCTGTGTAGTTGATTGACTGTTAGAGATCCAGTATTCATTATCTTCTCTTTGTGATATACACATTTGCGTAAGATTAGTTGCTCCTGAGGTAGGGCACCCATTCACTGCCTCTGAAGAGGGGGAAGAAGGCAGGAAGACATGTGTAGGAGAGAGGGATGTCTGCCAGGTGTGGGGGAGATGGAGTGAACCTGACTCTCCTGCATACATGTAATCAATGGGTGAGATCAATGTGTTCACAAAAGTTACAGGCACTGCTGGGTGAGCTGTTTTCCATGGTGACAAGAAATGCATTAATTTCCTTTCTGTTCTTCTTAGGGAAGGACTGACTACAGCATTATATTTATGACAGACTGGCCCAGAAGTGCAAGGTCACAGCTCTCTCATGGCCCTGTCCTCTACCCAAGGGGTTTTTTGGGGGGAGGGGGGCTAAAATCTCTAACATAAACCTGAGAGCTTCCTTGCTTCTCAGAAACTGAAATAAAAACCACTGACTCTTGAGTCTCTGCTCGCTCAGTCAGCATTGGCTGTTTACCTACTATGTGCAGAGCTTTGAGCATATATTTCCCAAATTAAGCCAGCATTTCTTGTGTACCTACTATGTGCATGTGCTTTTTGTAAAGCACTACTGACTCAGTAGTAAGTAGAATGGACCTGGATGAGACTGTACCTTCTTTCTGCCGAGTGTGTCCGCCGAAAGATGGGTAAGAAGTAGCTCTGAGGGCCTTGAGGTTGTGGGGACCAGGGAAGCTGTGTCTGAGGACTTGGGGTGATGATGTGGCCTGACAGGCTGGTAGTAGAAGGATGGGCAGAGGCAAGGAGGCAGACTGTAGGGAGCCCACAGGAAAGGCTCTGTAGAGGGTCAGGGTGGGTGATCATAACAGAAAGCAGCAATCTGGCAGTGGGAGGGGGAAGCCCGTGGGCTCAAAGGGTGGCACAGGGCCTCAAACTGAGGTGTTGGGTGTTTGTCCTGAGGGGAGAGCAAGAGCAGAAAATACGGAGAAGAGGTCACATTTACACGGAGAGAAGACTCTATGCCTGTGTAGGGCTTCCTTCTCTCTCACGGCCCACACAAGAATTTTCTGTGGTGATTGGAAGATGGAGGCCCCAGCCAACGGACCTGAGCAGTGCTGGTGAGAGATTCAGGAAATCAGCAGTGAGGGAGGGGGATCTGGCAAGAATTCAAGAGTAGAATATTGCTACAAGGTCACTGAAGGTGGGGGCTGAAAAGATCAGAGTTGATGCTAGGATTGGGAGGGTGCTTTCCTGAGGTGGGGACATAGGTCAGGGAGCAGGCTAGACCAGAGATGAGACTCATGCATCCCACTGTCGACATTTTGAACTCGGAGCAGCTGAGGTACGGAAATGGAGATGACATATGTCAGGAAGACATATGAGTTTGTAGCTAAAAATAAACCGAGGCAGACAGCCAAACAATGCACCCCTGTTATTGGATGGGGCTCAGTAGGTGGTTCCGAGCCCAGCCTGCCAGACTTCCAGGGCTAGACTGGGCTAGACCATCTCTCTGTGACCTTCACAGTTCTTCCTGCCATCCCCTCTCCTCGGCAGAAAGTGGCGACAGTTCAGTCTAGCCAGGAGCACATGTTTGAGGATCCATTAAACAGAAAATAAAACACGTGGGCTCCTTGGAAATGAGAACTATGTTGAATCAAGGAGTTATTATACTTCCATGTGAGCCATTGACGAGCAGAAATACAGCCCCAAGGCACGGTATTGATTTGGTCCTGGGTGCTTCTTACAGCCGAATAAATCTGACATCCCTCCTCAGGAGCGCTGGCTGAGTGGATGGCAGGTGTCCAGCTGCCTGCCTCTTCACCCCACTACAAGGTTACAGCTGTTCTTGGCTCAGGTCTGTTCTGACACCCGCCTCCAGCCAGTCTGGTGCTGGCTGCCCTTCCTATGAACGGTGGTTACAGGGACGATTCCAGTTGTGAGGCTGGTGCCTGGCCAAGAGCAGATGCTCTCTAATTAAACTAGGGACAGGTCTTCCCAGAAAAATCAGAGATTTGCTCTGGAGACCCAAAGGTTGGAGATGGGGGGGAGGGGTTTGAAGGCCTTGAGATGCATCAGGGTCGTGGCATTTGCTTGTTCTGCCCATCACTGGGTTTATTGAGTGCTCAAAGTCACGTTCTGAGGTGAAGCCTGGGGTTACATGTGTGAAAAACATTGCCCGGTGGGCACCCTGAGGATGTTGAGTTTGAAGCTGAGAATAAAAGGGGAAGCTTCTAAACCATTGTGGGCTGGGGTTGACTCTCAGCAGGGGACCACCAGAGATGCAGATGCCTAGGGAACAGATGCTAGGGTGGGAGAGTAAGGTGTGGCTGAAGCTCGGTTACCGGAAGATGATCCATGCCGACTAGAGAGCCAGGAGAGGCCATGCTTCAGGAGCCCATAGAAAGAGCCCAGGTTGAGCAGGGGAAGCGGTTGGTGTGGCCAATCACTTAGTCAGCTCAAAGGTAGATTAAGATGTCTTGATGAAAGAACTGGTTATGAGGAGTCAAAAATGACACCGGTGTGACTCTTCAGAACAAGGCTCTGACAAAACATGGCTGAGGAATGATGAGGTAATGCTCGCACAGGCCCATATGTGAGCCAGAATGCTGCATGCTCCCGCGGCCGGGTCAGGTGCGCATGTGCGCAGGTGAGCAGGGGACTGAGCCGGGCAGCAGCCTTCCCAGCCAGCGCGGAACCCCAGCAACTCGGGCGCCAGGACTCTGGCAGTCTCCCGAGGTATGTGTCCGCAGAACACTGAGCCCCAACTTGGCATGTAAGTTTCTCTCGAAATGTTAGACGCATTCCTCTCACTATCCCGAGCCTCTCTCGCTCTGGCTATGATGTCAGATACTCAGTGTATTCATCCCCGTGATAAGATACTCCCTGGGTGAGGTGTTTCCCCAACATGAAGAAAGGACTCCACTTCTCTCCTACTAAGGCGTCCCAGACTGCACAAGAGCTGCAATCCAGCCTATGCTTAGAGTAAATCACAGTCCAACTTAAAACCATGCCATCCCCAGCCAAATTATTACATCCCGATTCACAACCGGCCACATCACTGTGGTGGCATATTGAAAAGTGGGGCTCAGGATTCCTCTGATACTGCTTGTGGTGTGTCATGAAAGGTGCCCTCTGCCTGGAGGAGCAGCTCACCTGAGAGCAAGACAGCCTGTACTGTCATAGAGCTCCAGCCCACAGGAAGGCCACGCTTGGAATAAGTGAGCTTGCAGCTGGAGAAACAGAGTTCTCAGGACAGTGTCACCGAGGTCCTGGCCTGAGTCACGGGGACCACAAATCTCTGAGCAAGTGGAGATGAGGCAGCTGCAGAATGCATTCAGAGGTTCTGGTAGCTCAACTTTGACGGAGGAGCCCTTGCCACTGGGGTCTGACCCCAAGGCTAGCCTGTGCAGGAAGTGAGGACGAGAGGAGGGGGCAGAGCAAGAGGCACAAGGGTAAGAGGGTAAGAACCAGGTGTGCAGGGGACTAGGGTTTTGGTGGGCATTTGGTGTTTATCAGAGAAGTATGTATCATGAAGGGTTTTGAGGGATGTGTGTGTGTGTGTGTGTGTGTGTGTGCGCGCGCGCGCGCGCGCGCGCGGTCAGTTTGGCTCTAACAGAGCCCTGGGCAATGGGGTACAGCTGTGCAAAGAAGCAGGCAGGGTTACACCTGTTTTCAGGCAGGGGCACCTGTGAAGTCCCTCCTAACCCTATTAAACCAAACATGCCGAGGATTTGGAAAGAGAAGGGGGGAGGGGAGGGTGGGCCAAGGCCAGCCTTTTCCTATCCTGTGCTTGAAGCTGGTGGATGGATCCAAAGGACTCCTAGGGGTGGCTCTGGGTGGGGACCAGACTTAGAGATGCTGGGTGTATGGCTTGGACCAGGGAGTAGAGAAGTGCACTCAAATATTGTCTGTGCACAAGACACACCAGGTTCTCATTTAAAGGGCCGACTCTTAGAGACCCCGTTAAGCAATGCTGATTCAGAAAGTTGGGAGGCTCCCTCCTCTCTCCACCATAGAGATCTGGGCCGGGTGTCCCAACACCTACTCGTTGAGAGTCCCTCAACACTGGCGACTTCTTGGCTTTCTAACATCATTCATTCCCCTGGGCTTGAAATCTATGTCAGCCTTGCAGAGAGCTGCGAATGAATCACGCTCCCGGATGGGACCTCTCAGCGCCGAGTAGCCGCCAGGGGGCGCCAGAGTCCTCGGCTAGGAGCTCGGGCTTCTCCGCCTGCGGACGCCGCGCCCGAGACGAGCCAGAGCGCTGCGGGCTCACAAAGCGGCCGGACGCGCGGCGGCGGCAGGTGCGCAGGGGAACGAGCCGGGCAGCAGCCTTCCCAGCCACCGCGGTACAGGAACCCCAGCAACTCGGGTGCCGGGACTCGTGCGGGCTACCAAGGTACGTGTTCGCAGAACACTGAGCCCCAACTTGGCATATTTAGCGTAGTTGGGACCTTCCCGAGGCCATCTCCGGGGCTGACAGGGTCAGGGCCTGGGGGCATCTCTGCGTGTCCCTGTTGCGCAGAAGCCGTGGGCCGGCAGCAAGAAGACCTTTGCCTTAGCTGGGAACGGGAAGCCCGGCTTGAGGGCACCCCGAAGTCCCCATCTGCCCGTGCCTGAGATGATGCTCAGAGTGCCGTTATCCCTATCCCTACCCCAGAGCTGTGGGGCCCCGTCTGTCGAGTGCGGCTGGCACATTGAGCATCCGGGTTTTGGGGGGGATGTACTGGAGCCCCTCATCCGAGAGCGGGTGAGAGGGTCCTCTGTAGTTTGACGGCGGCCCCAATCTGTGACCTAGGCTCTGCGTTTGTAGCTGTTTCCATTCATAAGGGCTCTCCAGGTGCAGCCTCCGTCCCAGGTGTGAGAGGGACCACCCTGTCCCCGCTGTGATCCCTGGCGCTGCAGGTTGTGCGCGCCCCGAGGCGCCCAGACAACCGGTGGGAGTGAGGGGCTTGAGGTAGCCCTGTTGTCACCGGCTCACGCCCGTGTGCCCTACCCCCAGATGCCAGCGATCGCGGTGCTCGCGGCGGCTGCCGCGGCGTGGTGCTTCCTCCAAGTGGACAGCCGGCACCTGGACGCGCTGGCCGGTGGCGCGGCCCTCAACAACGCCAATTTCCTAGACAATGACCAGTGGCTGAGCACTGTCTCCCAGTATGACCGTGACAAGTACTGGAACCGCTTCCGAGATGTGAGTACAGCTGCCACCAGCCCTGGGGGGGGGGGGGGAATGGGGGGAGCCCAGAGGCCGGCGTAGGGGTGGGGGTGGTAGGTTCAAACCTCCCAAGGAGGTCCACAGTACATACGACTAGCCTGAGAGGAACTTTAAAGAGAACTTGGAAGGCTGGGTGCTTTTGCATGTTACCTGTAGTCTAGGTGTGTGCACTTGTAGGATTGATGTAGCCGTTCGCACAGAAACGGGGCACGAACCTTAAGCAGCTTGGGAGGGGGGCTCTCCAAGTGTCTGAGAGCTCCTGATTGCAGACTGACTTTACCAAGCCCTGGAGGGAAGCTTCCAGGAGCGGTAGGCTTTGGACATCTTTAGGATTCTGCAGGAAAAAAAAATATCCCTAGTGAACGAGCATAGCTCATTTTTTAGGGAACCAGATATGGCAGGCATGAGGGGAGGTCTCGGGGTCTCCTGGCAGTGAGCTCGATGGGATGTCAGGGACCAGTGCGGTGGTTTGAGTCTTCCAGACTTTAGTGGAAGGGAAAAGAGAGCAAGCAACCCAGAGAATTAGACCCCTTTCCTCATGAGAGTGCTGGGTGGGCTGTGGGGGAGAAACTCCAGGGCATCAGGGCACATCTACAGTTTGTCTCTGCCACAGTCCTGGCTCCTACATACCTCTGTGCTCCCAGAAGATGGGACAAGAAGCACCCTCCGGTAGGACATGCTCCCAGCCCCTTCAAAGACTCCCCAGAGTGGCAGGAATTAAGGGGATGTCAGGAAGCCCTGTCCCCAAGATGCTTTCAGTATAGTAAAAACATCCAAGATTTATAATCAGTAAAGCTTTTATGTTTGAATGTTGTTTTGTTTTTCCCGAGCCATACCATATATATTTAAAGGGATGACCTGAGCCATACCACCGGATCCCGTGCTCTCAGGGCATGGCTTATTTGTGGTAGAGGCAGAGAAAGGTGCTGCACACTTCTCTCCACTGGATTTCTCAGAGCCCATTCTCAGTATCTCCAGGCCTTGCAGGGAGCCGGTCTCTGAGGAGCTGAATGACTTCAGATGCCTCCCTGTGCTTTCTAAATACCACTGGCCCAGGTCTCCCTCCCAGAAGGAGAAGCAACTTTAGTCTTGAGTGGGGATTTGCTGCTGTGTCTCCCAGCCCCTCTACCCCCTGGAGGAGCTTCTCCTGGGAAGAGCTTTTCAAACACACACTGAATCTCCTTGGTTATTTAGAGCTGTTTGCCACAGATCCGCCTGCTGGGCCCAACATAAAGAGACTCTAGCTGTATCTCACAGTTCCTGACAAGTTCTCTTAGCACTTTTAAAATTTCAAGAGCCAGATTGCAATGCTATCACCCCTCGCCAGGTGTGTAGGGGATGGAGCATGGAGGGGTAAAGGCATAGTTTTGTTTTTACTTTTAATTATTGCATGTCAGTAAGGGTTGAGGATCCAGGCATATGATGAACCCTTCCACACCTGGGCAAGCTGGGCTTGGTTTAGAGCAGTGGTTCTCAACCTGTGGATCGAAACCCCTTTGGGATTCTGCATATCAGATATTTACATTATGATTTTTGGGTTTGCCTATCAGATACCATGCATATCATATTTTACACTATGGTATAGAAAAGATTATGAAGTGATAACAAAATAATTTTATGGTGGGGGGGTGTCACCGCAACATGAGGAACTGTATTTAAAGGTCTCAGCACTAGGAAGGTGGAGAACGGGTGGTTTAGAGGATGGTCCGCCATTGCTGGGGGACTTGGGACAGGGAATGTTTGGGTGGAAACACTTGAGCCTGCTGGATCTCTGGGTTAACTGAAGGACTGCATCCTTAGTGTGCCTTGAGTTTAACGTCCTAATTCCCATTTATCTTTGCATCTTAAGAAAGTGAACAGCTTATTTCTTATTTTTCCCTTGTGTGGTCTTGACTAAAAATAGTGGACCAATATTTTCCAGCGAATCTTGACTGATGGTGAGACTCGGGTTGCTGAACCACAGCATCAGGCGTCTCTTCTGTGGATCCCTACTCCTTATTTTAGGAGGAGAACTATACTCATGTTTCTTAGCATGGTTAGGAACACTGCCTTCATGATTGTTTTGAAGAAGGACCCAAGGTTTAACCACGGAGCAGGAAGCCCCCAGAGCAGATTTAGCGCCAAACTGGTGCTTTTAGCGGCGTATAGTTTGTGAAAATGACAATTTGGTTCAGCCAGCCATTAAAAACATCCAAAGATGTTAAAATATTTGCAAACATCATCAATCATCAACCATTTTCTACGCTTCATGGAGTCATGTGATTCCCGCAGTGGCTCAGATATAATTGAATGCCATTAACCCCTTTAAAGTGGTGTCAACTCAGATCAGGGGTCCTTTTAGAGCAAGCTCGACTATCTTAGAGGTGGAGGAGCCCTTGGGGACTGGGGTGAAGGAGGCCACTTTCTCTAGACACAGGCCACCCTAGGGATAAGAGAGAAAGTGCATCTCGGGTGGCAGGAGCCTGGTCAGTTCCAGTGAGCCAGGCCTTGTTCCAGGTTAACAAACCTCAGCTTCTTGGCCTATTATTTTGGGACTTCTTCTTTGTTTTGTTTTTTTGAGATAAGGTTTCTCTGTGTAGCCCTGGCTATGCTGGAACTCACTCTGTATCCTAGGCTGGCCTCAAACTCATAGAGATCCCCCTGCCTCTGCCTCCTGAGTGCTGGGATTAAAGGTGTGCGTCACCAGGCTTGGTTGTTGGATCTTTCAGTTTTGAAGTATCTGACCACTTTAAAAGAATATGGTAAAGATGCATGTCAGGGTTTTGAAACTCACTGTGAAAGAAAACTACCCATCTCTGACTGCCAGCTCATTACTTTATTGGACTTGGGTGAAAGACACTTAGAAGTGACTTTTGGTCTTAGGGAACTAAAAGCCAAGGGTTATCTTACGTCATTTTGTCTTATTTTGGTGTTTTGAGACAGTTTCATCTAGTCCAGCCTGGCCTTGAACTCATTATGTAGCCGAGATTGACTTTGAACTCCTGATCCTCTGATGCAGCCGGTGCTGGGATTGTAGGTGTGTAGCACCATGCTTGTCTCTAAGCAGTCTTTTTTTGAGAAGTGATCATTCCAACTGGATCAACTTAGAAATGGACGCCATGGTGGGATGGGCTCTTTGCTTTCTTGACTGCTGAATGTGCAGTGGCATTACTGAAGGTGACCTGGCAGCTCCCGAACTGCCACTTTTAAAAGTGTCTCAACACTCTCAGCACATGAATATTCATTATCTCCAATTGAACCATTAGAATGACCTCATGACTAGCTGGCTGGAGTTAGGGGTCCAATAAAAACATAAAAACACTCAGATGGTGGATCCTCCATACACTTGTGGTTCCTCCATGAGCTTGTGGTTCCTCCATGAGCCTGTGGTTCCTCCATGAGCTTGTGGTTCCTCCATGAGCCCGTGGTTCCTCCATCAGCCTGTGGTTCCTCCATGAGCCTGTGGTTCCTCCACGAGCCCGTGGTTCCTCCACGAGCCCGTGGTTCCTCCACGGGCTTGTGGTTCCTCCACGAGCCTGTGGTTCCTCCACGAGCCTGTGGTTCCTCCACGAGCCCGTGGTTCCTCCACGAGCCCGTGGTTCCTCCATCAGCCTGTGGTTCCTCCATGGGCTTGTGGTTCCTCCATGAACTTGTTGTTGCTTAGCTTATTTATTACTTTATGAAGAATAGAAATTGGGATGTTTTGGTCAGAGGAAGGCCTGGACTTTTTCACAAATACAACATCAAGAAGGGAGCTGTAAGCAGGGCAGCGAGACATGTAAGATCACAGTGGTTGTGACAGCAAACCCAAACTGGACCAAATGCCAGCATGGAGAGAGGAACTGGGCATGCAATCCCACTCCAAGTCACAGAGCTATTGACAATTGTCAGCTGCTGGGAGAAGGAGAGAGTTTTCTCTAAGATGGCAGTTGGTAAGTTGACCACTCTCCAGTGGAAGATGACCTAGTCAAGAATATTTGGGCAGCACAAGTCAGTCTTGAAAACAAAGATAATGGGTTCGGTGGGTAGAGAATGGGGTGAGTCCAACATCATCATCACCATCACCACCACCACCACCACCACCATCATCATCATCATCAGGAGGAAGGGGGTACCGAAAGCAAGCATTTGTACTAAGCCGCAAACCACTTTCCCATCTCTAGAGATTACGTATCTGACTTCCCCATGGTCTGAGTTTGAGACATCAAAATGTCTCAAATCTAATTTGGCTTTGACCAAGTTCCCTCTATTCATTCCTACATTTTAATTCACCCTGGTAAACATTTGACTACTTCCTAAGTGTGAGGCCTGGCCTAAAAAAGGGAACAGGTTTAGTGTAATCCTTTGTCTCTGATAACTTAGACTGTGGCACAGTTCTTTCTTATTTGATGCTCTTTTTTACCAAAATGTCCTTTCTTCCTCATGAAGATAATACCCACTGGCTGTAAGGAAATGATTTAACTTTGCAGAAATAGATAATCACAACATTTGTGGAGCCTCTAGTGTGATGGGCATTGTTCAAGGCACTTCCTGTGTACTGTTTAATATAACAATCCCATGAAAAAAGTACTATTATCCTTGCCTGTTTGTCAAGAGAGCTGAGCATCTTAGCCAGGATTCCAGAGCTACCCGAATGTGGAGGGGCCTGGGGCCTGCAACCAACAGGGCTGAATGCCTCTTGTGTGTGCACCCTGTCCACATCATGCCACAAGCAAGTCTTCCCTGGGTCGGTCAGCCCTGAACCTGAGCAGTGGGAAGCAAGGTAGACACAGCTCATTGTCGGGATGTGTCAAGCTTTATCTTCTAATAATGAGCTTCTGATTTGATTAGAATAATACTGCTGCTCACACTAAATGTGACATTTCCTTTCTTTTGCACACTTGAAACCAGCCTTGATGTTAACCCCAGGATAATTACCTCTTAGTAAGCCCGAGGAGTCAGAAGCGCTGCCTTGGCTGGCATTTGTCTTACTCCTGGGTGACCTTGGCTTGCAACTCTAATGAGAGTTGCACGCTCCGAGGGATGTTGCCATCTCTGTGGCAGAAATGGGTGGCAGCGACTCTCTGATCTAAACATCTCACTTAAAATGGGTATCAAGGACAAGTAGGGCTTCCCCTGGGAGGGCGGGGGCCGACTTGGTCTGTGGAACTGGCTACCAGAGATGGCGAGGCTTAGTGGATTGGTCATTAATTTGTTACCACATGAGGTGGGTTTGTGACAGAGGGTAGCAGCAAGTGATTTTGATTAAACAGGTTCAAGGAGACATAAATAAGCTGAGATCCTAACTCTTTAACGAACCCATGATCCTAAATCCTCTGAACCACATGACCACTGAGAGAATTATTTCTTTGGGACAGTTTAAGGCTTGACAGGCCGAAGAACATCCTGTCTTCTTTGGCCTTCTTTTCAGTTGTCCTTGGCAGAGAGAAGAGAGGTCTTGCTGGGCAGATGTGGTAGGGCTTCTTGTCTCTGCTGACTGACTGAGCTGAGTTTCTTACCTCTCCCTGGTCTTTGCAGTCTTCCCTCTCCCCACAGGGACAGGACAGGACTGCATTTCTGGGAAGCCAGGAACTTCGGGACATTCTGGCAAAGCTATTTTACAAGCTAAGAAGTGGCTCCAAATCGAGAACCTGACCCGTAAGAGTCCCCAAGGGAAAAGACTTGACCTTAGCTCAGCTCAGCTGTTATTTTGCTCGAGGAGACAGAGGAAAATTAGTAATTAGGTATTTTATAAAAAATATATATTTCTTTACTCAGTATGGCATATCAAACCAAACAGTCAGTTTCTAAACTCACACACTTTCAGGAAGGTTGAGTTTACATTTTTAAAAAACATGTATGTGTGTGCGTGTGCCTATATGAGTCTATGCACACTGCACACACAAAGGAGTCTGGGAAGCCAGAAGGGGGCACAAGAACCTTGGAGACTGGAGTTATGGGTGGTGGTGCTTGAGCCATACCCAGGTTCTCTGCAAGAGCGCTCCGTACTCATAATGGCTGAGCCATCTCTGCGACTCCATCTACCTTTCGTATTGTGAGGTGTGTCTGCTGTATGTTAGATGGGAAGTTACTTAGATGCTCACACATGGTCTTATTTCCCCACGTTAGATAATTATACTGAAGACATTTCTGTAAGAGATGAAATGATTTTCCAAGGCTGGTTTCATGGGTAATAGGTCCCGAGGCAGATGGCCCAGCCAGCCTGTGTGCTATCGTGGCTTTCTTAGTCCCCTTGCACCTCAGATACCTGCCATTTGGTCTCAGTTCTGAGTGAGACCATTCTTCTGGGGACAGAACCCACATAGTTGAGTGATGGCTTCCACAGGCTTCAAGTCTACCCTGAAGTTCCAGGTTTGGCTATAGAACCAATTGGCAGTAGGCCTAGGATCGGCCAGACTGTTGTTCCTACTCTCCCAGTAAGCAGCTGTTCAGTTCTGCTCATTAAAGGCAGTCAGAGGCCTGTAATTCACAGTGGTCTGAGCACACTGCCTAGGGTTTAGGGAACCCCAAGCAATAACAAATGGTTGATCCAGAGGTGGGTGTTTCACTGGTGTGGAACTGATCCTTAAACCAGACACATCAGGCCTTTGCTAGGTGCTGGGAACAGGGGACAGACACAGTCTGACCTGTCCTGGGGCTTTGATCTGTGTGAGACAGACCACCTTCACATAGTCACCCAGGTACAGTTTGGAGGTGAGCCGGGAGGCAGAGGCACCGGTTTCCAGCGCCTGGATGGGGAGGAGAGCTCTGGAAAGCTCTGGGTGGGGAAAGCCTCCATCTCTGAGGAAGGGACAGAGGGTGAGCTAGATGGTGGTCTGAGTTATCTAGGGAGGAGAGGAGACAGCTGTGTTCCAGGCAGGGGCATGGGCAGGGCTGAGCATGCAGAAGGGAGAAAGCCCGTAAAATGTTTTCATCAGATGTGCTTATCCTAGGGTCCCTTGCCTATGTGTTTACACATCTTCAGTTTATCATACTGTTTTTTGGGAACTAAAGAGTCAGTTATAGAAGTTGGGGTACAAAGATGGCCCAAGCACTGGGAGATCACCTATTCCTTCTCTTCCCCCTGTGTCTTCCTGTGCCGTCTCTATAGCCTTTGTGCTGTGTGGATACAGGCTTACACCGTAGAACTACATGCTTCTCAACTGTCTTCGTCTGTAGCAAGTGAGCTGGGCCTTAGAGCCATGCTTCCCTCTGTTGCTTAGGGATGAGGTGCTGCAGAGTTTCCTAGATGTTTTGTGAAGTCAGTATTTTAAAACAAGACTGAAGGTCATGAGGTGCTCCTTGCAAGACTGAAGGTCATGAGGTGCTCCTTGCAAGACTGAAGGTCATGAGGTGCTCCTGAGGTGCTCCTTGCTCTCCTTCCCTTCCTCTCTCCCATTGCTGAGAACAAGTGGAAGCCAGACTGTGAGGTCGCACATGAAAGGCTTTGCTCTCAGAGGTCAGTTAGGGTAGGGAGAGATAGCTGCATCCCATCACCATACTGCCTTGTTGTAACTGGGATATGTACTTTACAGCCTTGGGTATGGGTCCTTCCCTGTGTCCCCATGGCAGGCACGAGAGTAATGGTTTCTTAAGGAAGAGGAAGAATGATGCATCCATAGATGTGCAAATTAACCTGACTGGATCACTTTTCTTACGATTTCTCTGTGAATGTGTCCCTCAGGACATTCATCTGATGCTTTAAAAATAAATTCTGTGAGCCTGGAGAGGTTGTTCAATGGTAGGAGCATTTGCTGACGACCTGGGTTCAATTCCCAGCACCTACACCAAGAGAATTAAAACCTTCTGCAACTCTAGTTACAGGGGACCTGATGCCCCCTTCTGGCCATTTGGGGGCACCAGACATGCACATGATGCAGAGACATGGATGTAGATACTCAATGAACATATAACAATAAGCTACTATTAAAGAAAAATTATTTAGTGCTATATATACACATATATGTATATATATATATAATTTATTTATTTTATATGAATATACTATAGCTGTCTTCATACAAACTAGAAGGAGGGCATCAGATCCCATTACAGATGGTTGTGAGCCACCATGTGGTTGCTGGGAATTGAACTCAGGACCTCCGGAAGGGCAGTCAGTGCTCTTAACCACTGAGCTATCTCTCCAGCCCTTAGGGCAATATATTGGAGTAAAAGACACAAATAGTTATGCAACTATTTGTTATGACTTTAGGCTTTCCCAATGTGATGTATGGCTTATCAGCAACATTCCCCAGCAGGGGTTTTGTTGGGGAAGTGGGTGTTTATGCAGAGTGGAGCAGTACTAGTGTCTGGGGCAGAAGCAGAGATTTCTAGAGCTGCCCTAAGTAATCTCAGCCTAGATAAGACACTTAGAAATGGGATGTGGTGGGGAGTGGTCTTTTCTTTCCATCTCAGCTATATACAGTCTGTACCTCTATATATACAGACTGATTCCAACTCAGGCCAAAGAGAGGCCAGGCCAGGTTAGGGATGAGCAGCCTCAGACAAGGCTAAAACAGCAGCATCCAGAGGGCTGTGCTGGGCCAGGACACCATGACTGTACAACATTGTAAAGTCACTGGCAGGCTTGTCTCAGTGCAGAGTTGAGCCCCGTCAGTTTAGACCACAGTGGCCACCATGTACAAATAGCATCCCGGAACCTATATCTGATGCACAGTCTAGGTAATTTGGGCATAGGTGGTCCTCGGGCAGTGTTTACAGAGAAATTCTGGATAATTGCCATTCATCCCAAAGGGCCAACACCATGAAGCAAAGTGAGACTGGCAAATTCACCTCATACCAACAGGGCTACCGCTGACATCAGGGGAAGGAAAGATCCCATTTTTCAGTGCATGTGTTCTCTGCATCAGTTTGAACACCAGTCATTGCTCATCTGTGGATTGGAATAACACTGAGGTCCTGGTTGGTGTGGGGATGTTTGAACTCATGAGCACAGTCAGATTGATGGAGACCTTCTCCACCACAGAGGACTGGGTAACCATCAAAACCAAATGTTCTTGCCTTCAGAGACCAAATTCCACAAGACCCTGCTTGTGCATATTTATCACAGACTGGGTATGATTTACGAGTGGATGAACTGAAGGACATTGACTCCGACATTGGCTTGAGTTTACAGTAGACAGACATTGAGGCAGAAGCTATGTTAAGGCCGTAGAGTAGACAAGGAATGGTAGATGTGGCAAAGAATTGGCTTCTTCAGGGGATGTACCCTCAGATACATACTGGCACTTAAAGGAGTCAAGAAGAAATATGGGAGAGAGAGACTCAGAGACTCAGAGACTCAGGAGCTCAGAGACTCTGCTCCCTACTTTCTCTTTGGTATACCAAACCATTTTGTTTGGTTGGCCAGAATACTCTGGAAAGATCATGAGCCATCAAAAAGGAAGACTCATCGAGGCTTAGGGAGTTGATGGTCAGTAGCAAGCGCTGACAGGATCCTGTGTTCCAAAGCCATTCCGTTGACCTTCATTCCAACTCTTAAGATTCACTTTACGCTACTTGTTTGTATTCTTTTCCTAATCAGTAGTAAATTCAAAGTGCCTAAAATTGGCAAACTTATGGTCAAGAGGGAGAAAAGAGTCCATTGAAGAGACATGCGGCTATCTGGGGTGTGTGTGTTCCCATTTTGCCATTATTCTGGGTTGTCTGAATTTTTCCAGATCTTTCCATGCTTGGTGGGCATGCTGAGTCTCCTGGGATTTTGTGGGTCTTCCTGGTGAGTGCCTAGCACTTTGAATAAGCTGCTCATTGTTTTTATTATAACCAGCTAGCCTTGTGTTAACCTCAGGGCTTGGTCTGTACCATTTTTCATCTTTTTGAACGAGTCCTGTGTCTCTTCCAGTGAAAGAGAGTGGAAATATCATCCCAGTGAAGACACAACTGCCACACTTTCTGGTTTGTATTTGGAAATTGTGAAACTTTCTTGTGCCGGGGCTGCTGGCTTAAATAACTCTGCAGAAGAACCTTCATACATACATCATAGAAAGATGTATATATTTATATTTTGTGTGTGTGAGTGTTCGCCTGTGTGTATGCATGTTGCACCCCATGCATGCAGTGTCTGTAGAGGCCAGAAGAGGGCATCATATCCCCTGCAGCCAGTCATCCAGGCACTTGTGAGCTGAGCCGCCATGTGGGTGTTGAGATCTGAACCTGGGTCCTCTGCAAGAAGGATAGGTACCCTAATAGTTGAACCATCTGTCCAGCTCCTTGCACATAGTTTTGAATAGTTTCTTTCTATGGTCATCTCAGACATGTTTTTGCCTTCCAGAGACCAGATCCTGGTATACTGACTCAGCAGGCTGGTTAGTTTGCTTGTTCCTGTGCTTGGTACACAGAGACTGACCAGCCAAACTGTGCTTAGGTACAGTAGGGAGACAAACATGGCTCCTGCCTGAGACAAGCAAAGAAGTGTGTAATGGTTAGAGAAACCTGTTTAAAGTCATTCTGCCAAGAACATGTCTACAAATGGACCAGCAAATCTAGCACACTGGGCTCTCCAGCACCTTCTACTTGTAATTCTGGACCATATCTCTAGCAAACAGTCTAGTGTGCGTTCATGCCTGCTCTTGTTGTCAAGTTACCTGAGCTCACCTGGATTTATACTGTAATATGTGAACAATTGCTATCATATTGCCTGACTTTGGGGTCCTAAACACTGCCAACGGGGTGTGTCTGTTATGTCTGCTCTCCCTCTGTTGTGTCTGCTCTCCCTCTGTTGTGTCTGC
>JADRCH010000062.1:2739565-2798809 GCA_019843965.1 Rhynchomys soricoides
AGAGAGAGAGAGAGAGAGAGAGAGAGAGAGAGAGGCGCGAGGGGAGCAGGAGAGGGCCAAGCTCATGAATGAAAGCAGTTAAGGACACAGTAGTGTTTCGGATGTTACAGTATAAAGTAGGTAAGGAGACTATAGAAAAAATGTATTTACACTCTGATGGCAGGATTCTGTTATTCTTTTGACTTTATAGTGTTCCCCCCCCCAACTTAAAGGAATAGTTAATTAAAAAATTAAAGTTAGATGGCACAGAAAAAAGTAAATCACTCACTTTTGTCCAATATGCAGGCAATGTTAACTCTTTGGGTAGCATCTCTGTGTGTTCAGTAGACTGCAACAGATTTTTTAAAAAAATCTTTATTTGTGGGGATTGACCTGTTCACAAAGGCACATCTGTAGAGGTCAGGGTACACCTTGCAGGAGACAATTCTCTCCTCCCCTTAAGTGTGTCCTGGGGATTGAACTCAGGTCATCGGCCTTGGCAGCAGATAGCTTCACCTGATAGACCATCTCAAACCACTTAGGCTTTTTAATGCCTAAGTTTTCTATAATTTATAAGCTGTTTCTATGGTTTAACATGTACATTCTTTCTCATTCATTTAGCAGCATAGCGTAGACATTTAAATGTGTCATTGGGCTTCAAAAAGGACATTTTAATCTGTTAGATCACTCCAGTGAATATATGCATTCCATAATGTGCCAAACCAGGGTTCCGGTGATGGTCAAGTAATTGTTTTTATTCTTCCGTGTTTTGGAGCACATGAGTCTTCCTGAATCTAAAAAGGATTCATTCTCCTATTTTCAAAAAGTAGAGATTCCTGGTGTCCTTATACACACATCTGTGTTGAATGGAAACCCTTGGATTCTATGACTCTTACCTGTGCTGGGTGTTAGTGTTTCGTGGTAAAGGATGGTAACCTGGTGTGGCCACCAGGATACACACAGGCAGTGATCCTACTCAGGGAAAGTGCATGGCCCTCAGCAGCCTGCTGGGAGGGATGATGCTCACTTCCCTCTGGTTCTGCCAGGGAGGCAGTCTTTGAGAAGCATCAGCTCAGCTGAGTGTGGGGGAGAACCCTTTGCCCTTTCTCACATCTGCACCTGGCTTTGGGAATGTCTGCAGAGCCAGTTCTCTGAGGATACCACTGTAATTGTGGCAGTATTAATGAACCCCAGTCTCATTTATAATTGGGAGCAGATGCTCCAAGCTGGGTTCTTAAGTGCAATTGTGGCTGACGAATCCCCTGCTGCTGGCACATCCTATAGATGCTTTAATGCCCTTGTGGTGGAAGAGGCTGAGGGGAGATCATTAAAAATCGAGTCTATCTTCACCAAGGCAGCAAAGTGGCCTCTTCTATAGAATACAGACAAGGCCTGGGCCCCGGCTCGGTCTTCATGTGTGTCTAAGACATCTGCCTGCTTTTCATTACCTGATATTTTCACCCGCCCGCTGCTCCTGCCAGGCCTGTTGGGTGTACTCGCCGCTGAGAAGGCAAGGAGAACTGTTCCCTTGGTGCTCTTTCTGTGTCATTCATGAGCTGGAAGCATGAAGCCACCTCTCTGGGCCTGGTCAGCTCTTCAGAAGTGTTTTATAGGCCATTGATCTCGATCTGGAGAAGATTGCATCCCTGAAGACTCTGGCCGAATCTGGCCACATTTTGAGTTGCCATAGTGCGTGGGCAGGGACAAATGGTGTCTAGTAGGAAATAGTGCCTGTGTAGGAAACCTTTTACTCCCCAAAAGAAATCTACAGTCAGGTCAAGGTTGTAAAAATGATAGCCTGTGGGTAAGCCATTCCTCTTATGATACTTAAAAAATTAACCTCTTGGAGAATTTTATGCATGTATATAGTCTACCCTACTCACTATAAATTTCACGTCCTCCCAGCTCCTCCTCCAGCTCCTCCTCCTGCATCCTCCTCCCAGCTCCTCCTCCTGCATCCTCCTCCCAGCTCCTCCTCCTTCTCCTCCTCCTCCTCCTCCTCCTCCTCCTCCTCCTCCTCCTCCTCCTCCTCCAAGCCTTCCCACCGACTGTCCTGACATCCAGCCTGTGTTGCTCTCTCAGCCTGGCTGGCCTCAGGTGTGAGCAAGGTTGAATACTACAGACATAGGAAGAGTTATGGGAAGTGTGGGCAGACATAAGTTCATGCTTCTGGTCTGGCCTGAAAGTTTTTATTTTTTATTCTTCTTTTTCTTTTTAAGGATCCATTTCTTGCCTGTGTAACTCCCGTGTTACACCAAGATGACAGCATTCTTTCTCCCTCCTGGGCCTGGATTAATTTAAAAAGATCCATTTAGTTATTTGGTAAGCTCTAAGGGTCCCTAGGGAAATGGAGGAAGCCTGTCCTATAATACACTGCCCCGTTAGCACAGCTCTGGGAGACTGCCTCCTTCCCTTCATGTAGGCATGCGATGACAAACCATCTGACCTAGGACTTGGCACCCAAATGATCTATAGTAACATCTTACACTCTTTCGCTAAGTAGGTTTTAGAGTCTTACTCTCTTTGCTGTGCCCCTTCCCACTATAGAGCTAGTCTTGATGTAAATATTTTAGTATCACAGAATGGACCAGTAGAAGAGTTGGGCCTCTGAACAAGCATCAGGTGTCAGTACAGACACAAGAAATGAGGTTTGTGGTAAGTGGGCAAGGGGCTGAGGATAGAAATGGAGTCTCTTTTCTTATCATTCAGCTTAGGTAACTTCTTCCCGCCATTTAGCTCGGGCGAAAGCTCCAGTTTGAGAGACTCGGTGGTCTTCTTTGCCGAAGCTTTCTTTATCAGGTATGGCACAGGCTTGAGTGTTGAAGTTCAGGCTTAAATCCTGTTTCCAAAGGCACCCGTACTACTCAACTAAACAATTAACTAGGTGATAGAAATGCAAGGTGTGGGGAAGGTGTGACCCAGGGAAGGTGTCCAGTCCCCAGGAAGAGGTTAAGTTTCCCGGGGAGAAGGTGCCTGCAGGAGAAGGTGCCTGTGGGCTCTGAGTTGTAAGGTGGCTTTTGGAGACAGGGTGAGGTGGCAGGGGAGGATGCTGATGGGAAGTGTGCCTGGGGAATAGTCTACACCCAGATAAGCTCTAGGACCCCACTCAGCCAAGGCTTTGCCTAACACTCCCTGTCTAGCAGCCGAAGGATTTCAGAGAGACTTTTAGTTTCTTCTTTCAAAGCTCTAGAGAAGCCCGGGTCACAACCAGAGCCACAGCTCTCCAAGGCTCTGGGCCTCCTCTGCCAGGCTCTGTAGGTTCTTGGTGTTTTTCCATGACAAGACACAGCAGCCTTTCTCCTCCCCTCCCCCTCTGCCTCAGGCTCTTTGTCACTTAGTGTAGTTTGCTTAGTCCCTCCTGGCCACAAACTTCCCACTTTCCCTGGAATTTTAGGCATTCTCCCGTCCTACTTTTAGGCTGGAATATAGGCAGAGCCATTCTTTAGAGGGAGCAGGGTACACATGAGGAGTGGCAGTGAGCTGGGGAGCTCCACCATGTTAACACCTCCTTGGTTATACATTGCTTTGCTATTCAGTGCTTACCCCGTCTGTCCGGGGAGTTGGGTGTAATCCACTTCTTCAGGAATCTGTAATCGCTGTCTGCAGGGCACACCCTCTCTGTGCTGAGTCATAGGACTCTATCTCTAAGGGAATCAGGAAGGCACATAATGGGATTAGTGTACTGCACTTGCTAGGGCTGATTAGCACCGATTGTCTTAGGGCAGTATTGATTGTCTTTTGAAAGTTATCTCAGCACGTGTGCACACTTGTGTGTGCTTGCAAACACATGTGCCTTAAGGCGTGCAGAGGCGAGCAGCCGCTGCTTCCTGAGGCCAGTCGCCAACACTTGGCCCTGCTTACTAAACACAGGGGAGTGATTTTGGCTTTTTGAGGAATTTCAGTCTGGGGAATAAACACAAGACAGTTTCCTTTACTTTTCATCCCACTTTCTCTTAATAACATGGATTCATTTTCTATCACCTTAGGATTTAAAGCCAAGTCCAGTTGAGTTGGGAACCTCCATCTGATGTCAGATTTGAGCCCTCTTTTCCATTGCTTCGCACCATCTAGACTTGTGGTGCACTGACGGATGCACACTTGGTTATTTAACCCCTTCTCTCCCAGGCTAGAGGTCAAGATGGGTCCTCTGGAGGACTAGTTGTTTCTTGATGTAGTGGTTCAGTCAGGGTCAACCTCTTCCTCTGCTTCTCCTTTGTTAGACGTGGGAATAACTCCAAAAATGATATTTTTGTCTTAAAACCATAAAAGCCCCATTTCTACTCATCTCTTACAGGCAAGAAGGCTCCCATATTTTATTCAGGACAGTGGCTGCTGAGGGCTCTGAAGCCTGTGGGTACAGACCTTAGAGTAGGTGGCAGGATTGCTGAGCTTATATCTATCCAGTGCCTCTTAAGATGCCAGTTTTGAGAGCGGCATGGGGTGATTAAGGATAATCCTAATGTGCCCAGAAAACAGAGAAGTTATGTACATGGCCAATTAAATACACCCCAAGAACATCCTCCCTGGTGAGCAAACCCCACTCCCATCTTATGCAAGTGGTCTTCATGGAGAGGTGCACTAGATGGACTCCCGGGCTTTCTGGGAGCTGTTCCTTTGTCTCTTCAACTCTCTTCTCCTCTTCTTACCAAAGGGTGGAGGCACAGGCTTCCCCCAGGCTGTTCTTTCTCTAGATGAGCCTGGTCCTCTTTAGGACTCTATCTCTTGTTTGGTTAGTCATAGCACAGGTGAGCAAGCTCACTGCCTAAGAAAACATCTGAATTGGAAACTCAAATTTCTTTTCAGCTGTAGATATTTTTTTCTTTTTAATAAAGCAGGTTTCTTACAACGACTTTTGGTGGCATTTGAGGGGAAATGCATTTTCCCTGGGAAACCTGGCCAATCTCACATGCTCCCAAATACTGGCAGCTGTCACTCCTCTACCTCTAGTCATTCAGACATGCAGCCTGGGGAGTGGAGAGGCATCTTTACTGTAGAAAGAAGATTCTCTCTAAGACTTGTTCTCTACCTGGCCACCAGTGCCCCCTTTCCAACGTGTAAGAACTTGTAGGTTTAGTGCTGGGCATTAGTCATAGTGAGAACGTGGGTAAGGGGTAGGTAAAAGTCCCCCTTGTTTGACATGCTCATAAAATAAGGGCTCTGTCCTGCTTGGCAGCGTAGCAATTCCTTGTCAATATGAAAATGTATGTAGCCTGAAGGCTGGCTCTTCTGCCTATCATGCACACACCCCGCCCTGAATTTGTGTCCTGGGTAGGTACTTTATTCAGCTTATTTAGGAGGGCCTGTAGTGGTTAAGTGGTTAGCCTAGGCAGAAGAGCTAATGGGAAGGAGAGAAGCTTAAGTCTGATGTCCCTCCAGTCATCCATCCCCAAGTATGAAGTAAACACCATTCTGTTTGACAGGAGCCAGACTCTGCTATGCTTTGTGCCCCTCTTCCCAGAGTCTCACGGATATTCTGAAGTGGGAGGGTCCTCTGACAGCTTTTAACAACAGTCCTTAGTGCCCCGTGCTGTCTGAGGTGACACGTGAAGCTTAATAGGGGGCTGTCTACCCTTCAGATGCAATCCTTCCCCAGACAGTAGGCAGGGGAGGTGTTGTCATGGTTCAGTGGATATTGACCTGCTCCTATACTGAAGTGCTTTTAGGGCCTGCTGACAGCTGAAGGGTTTGCTTTGACATCTGGTTCTTCCCTTCTTCCCCTGAGCCACACCAGGCAATATCACCAGAGCCAAAAGAGAGAGGTGGTGATTTCCCACCTCAGCATGATCCTCCTGACCACAAAAGGTTGGTGAGAAGGGCATCTGGATCACCCCCCACCCCCGAGCTTTCTGTACATGTTTTCCCTGTCCAACCTGTAAAAATAGATTCACTACTTATAAAGAAATTATAAAATCTCCCATTTTTAGAAAACAAAAGAAATAAACATGAGAAAAACAAAACCAAACCAAACCATCTATACACTAGCCCTCCAAGAGAGCTGCATTGCTTTGTGTCTTTATAAGCATGTGCTTTGAAATGACGTGGTGTGTTTTACTTGGTGTGTTTTTTTTATGCCTCTTCCACTTAAAAAATGCCAGACATACCTTTCTAGGTAACCCTTTGGTGGATAGTCCAATAATTTATTTTAAAAGTTTTTTTTTTTCTTTTTTGGAAGAAAGCTTTTTGGTTACACATTTGTGTTACTGCCCACTCTCTACTGTCGTGAAGAACATGTTAGGGGACTCATTCATCGGCCGTCTCTAGAACTGTTTCCTTAGGAAACACTTTTCAGAATTTTTTTTTTTTTTAAGGGAATTGCTGTGAAATAAAAATATGCAAAAATAAAAGCCTTTCAATGTCATGGGGAGGGTTTGATTCCAGTGTCTCTCACAAGCTGGGTGAATGCTCTTCTACCGAACTGTTCCCTGGCCACAGGACTTTCCCAAGGATGTCATCAATAGCTCTAGAAACCTCCAACGCCTCTCCCCCAGGACCCTAAATCCTTTCATGGGCTTAGGTATTTACTTTTTAGGCCTTTACATTTCTTTATTATAAAAACAATTTTCCCTGGTGTTTTTGAATCAATATCTTGTATGGGTCACAGTCTTCTTCTTCTTCTTCCTCTTCCTCTTCTTCTTCTTCTTCTTCCTCCTCCTCCTCTTCTTCTTCCTCTTCCTCCTCCTCCTTCAACATATAAAGTGCACTGGCTTCTGGTCCTGTGAGCTGGCTCATTCATGCTGCAGAAGCCTGGTGGTCTGAGTGTGAGCCCTGAACCCCACAGAGGAAGAAGAGAACTGAGTCCTCTGAGTTATTCTCTGACGTCAATCTGCATGCCGTGACAGTGTGGAATCATCATCATCATCATCATCATCATCATCATCATCATCATCATCCCTCTTGTTCTTTTACCTTCTCTGTTACCTAGCACAGGAGGCCAATTTTAATATCATATTTATATATCCTTCTGTAAGTTACATTAGTGCAATAGAATAAAATTATATATTGTACCTGACTATTTCCAACATTTTAGATCAAGGTGTCAGGTCCAAGAGGGTTTTGGCACTGGATGAATGAACTGAGGCATGACCGCTCCAAAGTGTTGTTGAGGGGAAGGTTTTCTTGTAGGTAGGAGGGAGAGAAGAGGCATCTGGAAGAGTCCAGAGCAGAGAGAGAAAGCTGTAGCTTTCTGGACCAGGCCTTGAGCGGAGGGGGTGGTGTGGGGGGAGTGAAGAGAGAAGAAAACGGGATGACTGGGAGGGGGCCATGTGAGGGAGACAGAGAGAGGACCAAGGGGAGGGGACCATGTGAGGGAGACAGAGAGAGGACCAAGGGAGGGGACCATGTGAGGGAGACAGAGAGAGGACCAAGGGAGGGGACCATGTGAGGGAGACAGAGAGAGGACCAAGGGAGCTCGTGGATGGAATGGCGTGGTTATACAGGACCAAGACGCTCAGAAGGAAAGCTGGTGAGAAGTTTAGGGTGGGGGGAAGACTGAGAAGAGCTGAGAAGAGCCAGGAGGCCAGCATGGACTCCAGCAGGTATTCACAACACTGAGAGAGCCTGGAAGCCAGCGTGTGCTTTGGCATACAGATAGGCACCGCTGGTAGCCATTTGTCGAGTCTCTTTTGAACCTGACACAAGGTAGGATTCTATGAATATTGTTTGTTTCTTAATTTTTTTTTTATATCAAACATACTGACAAAACACGTAAAAATACCAAAATGTAGAAACTTCTGTCCCTTGTGTTTTGAGATGTCCTTGGTGGACATATTTTCTGAGACACCTACGTTTTCAATAATTAACAGATCTAAGAAATTGAGCGTGAAGTCAATAATGGTATTTGGTCTCCGGTAAAATTCCCATTTCCCCACAGGGTTGTCAGTAGCTGCTTCTCACTTCAGGAGCTGGTTGGATACTGAAGGTTGACTCTGGTTCTCACTATTATTATTACTTTGAATCCAGAAAAGGAGGACACATGGCAGCTTCTTTTGGGAGGGAGGCATCTTTTAGGACATGGGAATTTTTGGAGCACGAGACCCATTGTTCCATTGGATGTCATCAGATCCCCATATTTGATCCCTTCTTCACAGTGAAGTTCTGTAGACTTTTTGGCAAGATCACACTTCTGAGTGATGTATGCCCACTGTATCACACAAGGGCCCTAATGGCAGTTGGTTTTACTGTTGGGCCTGCTCAGTTTGATCACTCGATTAATGCGGTGTCTGCTACATCTCTCCTCTGGAAGTACCTTAGCTCTTTTATACGTATCTGATAAGTCTGTGGGACAGGACTCTGAGGCCCTGTGATTGTCTTGTTTTTAATAATCTCTTACCCAATGGTTTTAGCATCTTTTGATGGTTTTGCCCACATCGGAGGCATCACTGGGGGCTGTAACGTGATAGCGTATAGTTCTCCTGTCCTTCCTACATTCAGAAAATAACGTTTTTTAAAGGAAGGAAGAGAGTTGCCTCTCCCCCTTTGGATACTGTAGAGACACAGATTTCATTTCTGACCTTGGTGTTAACATCCTTCCTGTGGTAGTTACCATCGTTGTTCCCCTGATGCTACAGTTGTTCGACTTGGGGACTCTCAAGCTTGTTTTCTGTTCATTTGGGCAATCTTGCTTCTTGCCTTAGGAAGGTACATCTCAGCTTATCCTTCATTCTTCCAGGCCGGGAATCAGCCCTCCATTCCGAAAGCTGAAGGTCCTTCTAGTGAGAGCTGATGTCTGTAAGCTTGGCATGGGTACTGGGTGAACTCACTGCAGTTGAGACTTGTAGTACACTTCGGTGCACTAAATGCACAGGAGTATAGAAATCATCTGCTCGTGCTGACATTTTCCATGTAACCCCCACACTACCCCATTGGCTCATATACATTTCTATTTTTCCCAGAATGAGAACCTTGATTTCCAAAGCATCAATAACTGTACTTACATGTTTTAGTCTATAGCATAAAGGGGGCTAGGAAGTATACACCAACACTCTTGAAACAGACCTGCTGAAGCTCCAGACCACACAGCAGCCCCTTCTATTCAGACACTATATACTTTCTAGCCTAATAGAGAAGGGCATTCCAAGTTACTTGAGCAAGCTGCCTTCCTAAGTGAAGTGATGCTTATATACCTTAATTCATGCTTACACTTTATTGCTGCTTGTATCCAACTTAGTTCATTGTCATTTGAAAAATTATTTCTTAAACATTTACATGGTCATAAAAGACAACATGAAGATGTACGCTAAGACACATTACTTTGATGTCTTAAATCATTTGGAACACCTTACTCTATTAACTTTGGATGCCAGAAGATGTAAGCAACCAGAATGTTCATCAGTAGGAGTGACCAGCTGGATAAACCACTTAGATCTACACAGAGACGACACTTCTGTCAAAGAGGGAGAGAGGCCTCACGGAGCTGCTATAGAGTGGTCCCATAAATTTTCAAATGAAGATAGCAAGTTACAGAGATAGAGACGAGACACATACAAACAGGCACATACACCCACATATGCAAACATGCACCCACAAGATACAGAGATAGAAAGGAGACACTCATATATATGCAAGCATGCACATGCATCCATATCCACCTATCCATGTGTCATGTAATGTTTTGATCAGTGAAGAACTGTGTATGTGACGTGAGAGATTCTGTCACTTGGTAACACGTTAACCTTCTTAGTTTGTGTCACATGATGATGCTTGCACAGCTAAGGAAAAGCACTTTCCTCATATGCCTCCCTCATGGAGTAACAGATGACTGTTACGTGGAGTAACAGACACACATGGGTCGAAGAGGAGACAAAGACATAGCTGCACTTGTTTGTAGGAGGAAACAGAAACGAAGGTCACACGTCATGGGACAGCTGGGGCAGCGAATGGTCTGATGGACACTTCATTCACTGTGCCTTTAAGGGTTGAGGTCTTGCTTGGTCCAAAAGCATGTGTGTTAGTTACGTTAACGAATAGTCCAAAGTCTAGCCCCTCTCCTGGCTCGTCCGGTTAGCACCCATCCAGCAGTAAACAGGAGTAGATTCTGCTTCTTCTAAGCCCCAGAGCCAACTGGGTTTGATTTGTTTGCCTGCTTGGTTATTTTTAGAGGCAGCACAGAAGCGGTGCGCTCGTTAAGGCCGTTTCATGTGAGCTCGAAGGTGTACTTTCTCCTTTTCGCTTTGATCAACTTATTTCTTATTTTTAAAGGATCTCCTAAGGAGTACTGTATTTACATCATTTCCACCTTGGCACCCCATCCAAGTCCTCTAGTCTCCCCCCCCCCAGCCTTCCTCCCTCTCAAATTCATGGCCCCTGCCTCTGTAATTATTATTTTTACAAACACATGCTGCTGCTTAATTCTTCCTGCACTGGCCTCCCTAGCCCCTCCCCTCTTGTTGGTCCCCATTATCTTCCAATTAGTCTGCACTTCTGCTTTGCTGATACACACACACACACACACACACACACACACACACACTCCCTTGTCTCTGTAGTTCCCCTTACACCTCTTATCTCTCCTCCTGGTCCCCTTTCTACTTTTATCACACACCACACAGTCTCACACACACACATTTATACACTCACACACGTACACACACAGACTCATAACACTCACACACACATTCACACATGCACAAACTCACACAGACATTAATATACACACACACTAATACACACTCTCACATTAATACACACACAGCCATACACACACCCACTCACACAGACTCACGCATACACACTCACACACACTCACACCTCCTTGTTAGGCTAGCTTATTTCTCATAATGCAGTGATCATTGACCTGTTGGTGCACACCTTGGCTGATTCTCTCACTTGATTGTCATGGAAAGTAGAGTAGTGATCATGGATGTGGGGGTTCTTTAGACACAGGAGCCCAGGAGGGCTGTGCCTGGGCTATGTGCCAGTTCTGATGTTAGATTTCCAAGGAGCTGCCTTCCATACTGGTGCACCCTTACCTGCAAGTGGTCCTCCCATCCCTCCTCAGCTGTTCTTAGTCTCCCTCTTGTCAACGCCTTCCCAGCTGGGAGTTCACACTGATTTTTCTCCCGATGCTAGAAAAAGGAGTGTTCACTGACACGTAAGTGTGCACCGTGCACCTTTTGTGCACTGGTTGTTTGAACATCTTTCTTTTCTGTCTCACTCCTATGGTTTTTGTTGTTTTGTTTGTATGTTTGTTTTATGTCCAGGCCTGCTGTTCCCTGGCAGAACCCCCCCCTTTTTTTTTCTACATGAGATAGTAAGGGGACATCCAAGGAAAGATAGCATGGGAAGGTCCCCCATACCATGGGCCTCAGCCTCTGGGGCATTAGAACCACGGACCAGCCCTTTCCAGAGTCCTTGCTGGTGTGTCTCTCCATGAGCTCAGTTCATGATGCTGGTGCCTGGGGGAGCTGTCCAGCAGATGACCTCTGTAGCAGAGGGAGCTTGACTCTAGGGCCAGCTCTGACTAGAGGAATGTCGTCACCTGTCACATTTCTGTTCCCCTTTGTCAGCTGCTCCCTGTCTCTTTCCTGCCCAATCTACTGAACTAAATCACGCTGCCCTGTTATTCCCATGCCTGCAGGCTCTGTGGCAGGTGATTACCTCTCCACTGATTGCAAGCTACAGCCTCCTTGATCACCTAGCTCTCAGCCTCTCTGTTGGGAGGTGGAGTGAGCACCATCTTTCTAAGGGAGATGCTCCTTTGCTTGCTGTTGGTTCATGATCTCCCAGATAAAAACTGAGCTGCAGTTTTCCATGGGTCTGATATGCTGGCTTCTGCACACCCTCAAATAGAGGACTGCATCTGGGTAATGATAGAACCGCACCAGAGCCGCACCACAACATGGGCGTGCCCTTCTTATTCTGCACCTGATAGGCTGTCCCACTCATACAGTGGCAGAGGCTACTACTGATCAGGAGCTCACCATGTGCTGAGGGCTATGTCCTATCTGCTGAACCTTTGCAAGAGCCTAGTAAAGGAGGTTACGTCATTATCTATTTTGTTTTAGTGAGGAAGCTGGTGACTTACTTTAAGAGGCATAGCAAGAACACACACACACACACACACACACACTACACACACACACAGACACATCACACTATAGATATACACAGGCACATACACACCACACCATGTACTCACACACACTAAACACACACAATTATGTGGAGAAATAGTAATTGACTTTTTTGAACATGTATCTTCTGGATAGATGGTTCTGGGATCTTCCCATTTGGAGACCCCACAGAACAGATTGTGGTTAATTACAATCAAGCTATTGCTGAATGACACCAGTGTTTCATGAGCACTTACTCTGGGCTCTGTTCTGGTCTGAGGACTCTGTCTAGCTGACCATCTGCTTCTCAGCAGCCCTATGGGAAGTAGCTGTTGTATTGGTCATGGTTCTCGAGAGTCCCAGAACTTGTGGGTGGTCTCTATACAGTGAGGGTATTTGTTGATGACTCACAGTCTGTAGTCCAACTCCCCAACAATGGTCAGCAGCAGCTGTGAATGGAAGTCCAAGGATCTAGCTCAGTCCCACAGGGCATGCAGGTGAAGAAGAGCGAATCTTCCTTCTTTCAATGTCCTTGTGTAGGTCTCCAGCAGAAGGTATGGCCCAGATTAAAGGTGTGTACCACCACGCCTGGATCCTGGACTTGCTTTGTCCCAGGCTGACCTTGAACTCAGAGATCTCCATGCCTCAGTCTCCTGGGATTAAGGGCGTGTACTACTTTGCCTGGGCCTAAGCTTTTCATGGCCGCTATGCCTCAAGATCTCCATGCCAAGATCCAGGTCAGAAACTTGTATCTTCCAGCCTCAAGATCTGGATCACAGGTGAGCCTCCTAATTCTGGATTGTAGTTCACTCCAGATAGAGTCAAGCTGACAATCAAGAATAGCCACCACAGCTGTTTTCATCCCTGTTTTTGCTCACTCATGGGGAGGCTCAGAATGCCCAAGGACAGAGGCCCATCACTAGAGAGCCAGAGTCCAGGCATGGCTGTCTTACCTCCTGTTACCCATGCCCTCATTAGCTGGCTGCATGGCCCATCACGAGGAGACCCTCTGCATTACATGTATTGTACTTTCTTGGCAAGCTGCAAATATTTGGGAGACTATTTTTAGTGGCACAGGGAGTTGCAGAGCTTCGCTCTGTATCTGGGACTTGCTCATCTACCCATTTACAAGGGGTGTCCATAGAGAGTAGTGGCTAGAAAAGGAGACACAGAAGGTGTTGTAGACAGGGTCTGGACAGGTGTCAAGTGCAAGGTGTGGCTCGCTGTGCCCTGTGTGGGTGGACAGTCCTGTGAGCGGAAGTAGGTCTACAGGAGCTGGAGCTTACAGAGTGGGGCAGCCCATCAGACAGCCTTAAGATGCCAAACAAGGGAGAGGGGATGTTTTCTGTCCAACAGCCCATCAGGGTGACTGAAGCCCTCAGAACACTATACTGGGCCAGTGAGCACTAAAAGAGAGGAACATAGAGCGTGCTCCTTCCCGAGTGCCCTTGTGGAGCCTCTGTCCCAAGAGCTGACTCCCTGGGGGAAGTCCCATGCCTCTGTATTCACTTACTGTGTGTTTGTTTTCCCAGGCTCAGAAGAGCCCGAGTGGAAATGAGTTATTTAGGACCCTTCTCCCCCATATGTGTTTGGCTATACTACCACCCTGCTTTTTTTCTTACACAACTTAATATACACCCAACAGAACTGTATTCACACTTGGACAAAGCGTGGCTAGCTCATTCCTTCTGAACACTTTTTGCTTTAAAAGTACTTAAGTGCTAGAACATTCTTCTGCTGAAAGCCTTAGCCCCTGCCGCCCAGGACTATCCCGTAGGTTCTGGAAAGCAGACCTCAGCCTTTCCTCTCTGGCTACGAGGTTAAGTTCCCTGAGGGTGAGTCAGGTACCCTGGACCTCCTTGAGAGCATTTTCTCGGGCACTAGATGAATAATAGATACTCAATAATCACTTGTTAATTAATTGACTGAAGATGTTTGTTAAAGGCCAGAAAGTTAATTAGTGGAGGCAGGAATCTGGTTCTTTCAACCTGTAGCCAGAGGCTTGCTTTGTCAGCTAGCAAGCTCTGCGTCCAGTCCACAGCCTCCTGCAGTTTCCCAGGCTGGCTTTCAAAGCGTCACAAAGTCCTCTGTTAAGTACTTTTCTTTGAGCACTCCTTTGCCTTCCCTGCCTCCGTGTTATTTTGGACCTTAGCTGTGTCACAAAGTAGGCGGTGTGACAGCCTTGTGGAAGGTGTTTTGCATGTGCGTGGGAGGCCCTGCTCCCTCAGTTTTATCTGACTACAGCTTCTTGCCCCAGGAAAGCATGCAACTTTGATGGCTCCTGCTTTGTTCTGTGTGTAGGTTTTTACCTGGGGGATCCATCCTGGGCTAGGAGGAAGAGCAGTGGTTGGAGGCCTGCTGCTTCCAGAGCTGGTTCGCAGTTTTTGAGAGCAATAAGCAGGCATTCCCTTAGAGCCGTGATTGCATTATTACGTATGTATTTACTCCTGACAGAGCACCTGAAGTGTCAATAGGAAGGATGTCCTCTGTTGATTGGATTAGGTGTGGGCCATTTGTCACAGGTGTGTCAGCCTAGGCTAATACAATACCTCGGTAAGGATGCATTGGTTTCCCCCTTATAGGCTGTGATAGATTTCCATTGTATTGAAATGTGTCTTTTTGCTGTTGTTGGACAGTGGACTCTGCTGCTGAGCAGGAGGGCACTGGCAAGGCTTGAAAGCCTCAGGGAAGCTCTCCATTTAAGTACTCACTGGGCTGCATCTTCTCAGTCTAAACCACGGGGATCAAAAGGCAAGCATCTTTATCCTGGATGGTTCTGTCTTGTTCCTGCCATGGATCTGTACTCATTCTCCAGGAATCAGTTACTGGCATTATTTATGTAAAAATTGATTGAGTTTATGGAATGGAATTAGATCGGAGTCTTTGTTATACTAAGAGAGTGCCTTTTGCCAGGCAACAACCACTGGGGTGAGATCTGACTTTGGTTAAGGCAATGCATCCTATTATTTAATGCCATTATGGGATATATATATATGTGTTTATATGTGTTTATACATGTTCATATGTATATGAATATGTGTGTTAATGTATATAAATATCTAATATGCGGGTATGTGTTTCTATGAATGATGGATGATACATATCATGGAATGAATATATATATATATATATGTATATATATATATATATATATATATCATCAGGTACATCCATAGACAGCTAGAAGTGTCTTTACAGCCAGCTCCAAGACACATCATCTTTAAGTGACAGCGCCACTCAGGTGTCTGTCGCCATGGCACCCGCATGTCCCTTTGCACATGTGTCACATGCGTCATGGTTGGGATAAAAGACTGATCCCCAGGCCCATAGCTTTCTCTTCTTTTCTCTCACCCCTTTCTAGAGACCGCTTCTGCCAATAAGACCTTCCAGGTGAGGTCTGCAACTTGGTGTGATTTGTCTAGGATTGCGCTGCCTAGTCTTACATACACACATACACCAGAAAAAACAAAAACCCAAGCCCCACATCACTGGAGAAGTTGTGAGCATTAAGACCAAAGTGGATTGTATTAACTCAACTTAATTTGAGAATGTGTAGCCCAAACCACAGAGAACTTAGGACATCTACATGAATTTAATTAGCCAACTTCCCCCTCCTTCCTTAATAGACAGCATCCCTCTGCTTGGCCACAGAGTCCTGCACCCCTCTGTATTTGGAGCCATCGCCAGGTTTCAGATGCCTCCCCATCTTCTAGTTCTTTGTGAGTTTAGATTCTTCTGTATATGAACCTCTGTCCTCTCTCCTGGTCCTGGCCTGTCTCTGGTTGGTTCTTCATCATTCTTTGACACGTGCGCAAAGGGATTTCAGAGGATTTTCTTCTATGGGGGATCATTCTGTAGTTCTAATTTTATAATGTGTTTTTCTTTATGGAGCTCATCACTACTTTAATTAAACGGCTTAATTAAATGAACATGTCTTATTTCTTTACTATCTATCTCTCTTACTAGATTAGAGTCGTCCTGTGAACAGGAGCTTATCTTTGTTTCTCCCAGCTTACTGTGCCCTTTGTGTGGTGCTCGGCATGGGTTAGACATGCAAAGGAGGGTATTCAAAGGGAAAAGCAACAGAAATGCTAAGAAGCTCCCTGAAAAGACGTTGATTTTCCAGATCAGAAAGATGGCCTTCTAGGAGTCCCACCTCCTGGTGTCCTTGTCCTCCAGTGTCATTCCCTCCCAGCCCCCATAGGGCCAGCTGAACCTACTAGCTCCTCCTGAACTGATTGCAGCAGAAATACAAGATGTTGCTTCTGTAACAGACAGACGTCTCAGATGTGGTAGCTTCCCTCTTTGTCTCTGCTAGCTCCCGTGTTTGCTGTGAGGAAAGCCAGCTGCCATGGTGCAGTGCTCAGAAGAGACCCATGAGGTACAGTCAGGAACAGGAGAGGTTTGGTTACTAGGCAGGAGGCACCTGAGGCCTAGGCTCAGTTCCTCCAAGTGGCTGAGTCCTGCCTGTGATCATGGGGGTGAACTTTGAAGCACATCCAACCTGTTTAGCTTCAGATAGGACCCTGCAGATGCTTTGCCTGCAGCCTGTGAGAACCCTCAAGGCAGAGGCTTAGAGTTGGAATGCGCTTGGATTCTTGATCAGCCAGAACTCGGATAATGTGTGCTTATTTGTTTAAAGCCATTAACTTTGGGGGATAATCTGTTACATAGCCATAGCTAACATAAGATTTTTTTCTCTTCTATATCTTCTATATTTCTCTTCTATATTCTATATTTTCTATATCTTAGTGGTGATCATGGAAATTTAATATATTCCAGATCTCATGCTGATCATTCAGTGCTCACACTGTTGCCTCCTGCTGACTTGATCTCTGTAGTTTGGATTGTGTTCCTATGTCCACTTAGCAGATGAGGCTTATGGGTTGCTTGTCCAAGCAAGACTGTAATGGGGAATTGTGCTCAGCTTCTCCCGTAAAGTCCCTGTGTACTGACCCTGTAGATGACCAGAGCTCAGGGTAGTGACATGTAGAAGGATTTAGCATGAGTATTTGGTCAAAGACTCAGCTTGGACCTTTAGGAGAGATCCAGCCATTGTCTGGTTTGGGTGTGATCCTCTCAATGCACTGAATTAGTATGCTTGGCAGAGAGCCCCGGGAAAAACTCCAAGTCAGCTGATAACTCTTGTGGTCAAGAAGAAAAGCCAATCAGGAACATAAAAGACAGTGGCTTGGGAATAACATGGGCAGTATCTGCCGTGATTGCAGCTTGTTTTCAACTTCTGCAGGATGAAATTAAATTAGTCATTGTTTGCTCATTTGACCACATGACTCTGATTTCTCTGCACCACATTGTACTATGGTGAGTGTTTAAGCCAGTACCATAGCGTGTTAACCAGTACTTGGTTGTGGAGAACTTATTTCAGGACAGAATTTGGAAGAACTGTGTTGTGTGGTTTGTTTGCCTGTCTTCTGGTGTGTTTGCTCGGCTCTTGCCTCAGAATTGATTGTTGCATTACAATGACTCACTGGGATAGATTCATTTGGAGGGGTGGACAGACAGCCAAGTCAGGTCCCAATTACAAATGAGCATTGGCCATGAGACATATGAGTGTGTGACTACGGTGGAGTGTTGCTTCAGGTGTGACCTCATGTTCTGGAACCTTGTCTCACAGGAAAAATCCTTTCTGGCTCAACAGAGCTTTCCAAGGTAACAAGAATCCAATTTGGGCCCCTAGGAAAAGAATCAATTTATGCTTTCAAAAGGATTCATCTGCACATGGATGTCTGTGTTGTTGAGAAGACGTTTGGATGCAACTTGGATTTTTATCTTCCAAAGCTCTGTGCGGCCCATCCTGCTTAGCCCTTGTGATGTTCTTTCTCAGCAGTCAGGATTTCAGTTGGAGTTTTCTAACCCCAGTGGGGATCTTAAGTCATAACACTCATAAACGTGTTAGGTTTGCATTCACCTCATCAAGCTAAACTTGGAGAAGTGAGATAGTATGTATTCATGTCTGTTTTTTCTCGTGTTGTGAGCATAACCAAACAGATGGCCTGTCTTGTTGGCAACCTTCTTCTCACTCTCGAGTCTCCGATTCCTGGGGCCTGCTCGCTCTCTATAGGCATCAATACCACTTCATTCTCAAGGCTTCAGATGTCACCCCTCTGATGTCTCTAGCTCTGTTTCCCTAACCCCAGGTGAGTTTTTTCCACCCCATTCCTTAAATATTAGTGATTCCCTAGAATACTGCCCTCAGACCTCTTTCCAGTCATTTGTCTATTTTTATTTTATATGTATGAGTATTTTGCGTGTATGTATGTATGTACATATGTATGTATGTGTGTGTTCTGGTGTGTGTGTTCCTGGTGCCTGTAGAGGTCAGAAGAGGGGACTAGGTCCCCTAGAGCTTCAGTTAGGGTGGTTGTGAGCCACTGTGTGGGCGTTGGGAACTGAACCCATAAGTGCTCTTAATCACTGAGACATTTCTCTAGCTCCCTCTTCGTACTCTGTAAATCTTTTGGGGTGAGTGAATTCATTATAGAAAAATTTAAATTTTAATTAATTTATGAATTAATTAACCTTTTAAACACACTAAGTCCAATTAGTGCTGCCCATGTGCATGTGGGTGTGGGGCTGTCTACTGGGGTGTGGAGGAGGTTTTGCACTTTATCTATGCTGTGTTCTTGGGACATTTCTGTAGCCCTGTTGCTCTCTTAAGTTCTACCCAGAGCCTCCATTTGCATGCTCCTCTTCTTTGGTAGCTTATTAGCACATGTGGCACTTGGTTCTTCCTGCTCTTTCCTTCCCTCTCGCTGTCTCGGTCCATGGCCCTGATCAGCATCACTACAACCCTGATACCCAGGGTTGTAGGTGACTGGTATCCCCAGCTTGCCCACTCCTCCTGAGCCAGGCCTGCTCATGGTGACCGCTTAGTCTGTCTCTGTCCCTGTCTCTGTGTCTCTCTGTCTCTGTGTCTCTCTCTCTCTCTCTCCCAGGCCTGCCCATGGTGACCGCTTAGTCTCTCTCTCTCTCTCTCTCTCTCTCTCTCTCTCTCTCAGATCTATCTTTTCTCCTTAGTGTCTTGTTGTCTCTTAGATCCTCACCACACATTGCCATACCTTGCTCAGGCCACCTTCCAGATAGGCCTTGCTTCCTGCTTCATGTTTCCAAAACCTAATCTTGTGACACCACAGTGGTCAGTGTCAGTGGCTCTCCATGATCTCCAGGCCTGTCATATTTCTTACTTCCAACTCTGAGGTTCCTATATGACTCAGTGACTCTATTACCTCTGTCTCTTGTCATTCTCGGAATTATCCCTGAGGTATCAGCAACATCAAGCCTTGTTTTCCCTATTGCTTTCTATTTCCTGTCAGGGCACCTCGATCATGCTCTGCAGCGGCTGTCCCCTGGAGGGGACTTCCTCTCCAGTGGACATTTGGAAAAGAAACAAGACGTTTGTGTCTGTCACCATAGCGATAAAGAAGGGCAGGGTTGCTGCTTGTGAGGAGAGCCAGGGCTGACAGTAACCTTGTTATGGTGTCCAGGGCAGACCTCACTGTGAAGATGCACCATGCACAAATACCCAGTGGCACTGAGGTGCACAGTTACTACCATTTTTGCTTGCCAAAATTTTCCTGGTTAATAAGACCCCATGTCCTGTGCTTGAGATCTGACTGGGCTGCAGTGAGTGCTCAGACATGTTGCTATGGTCACCATTTTAATATTACACACACACACACACACAGTAGCTATTTCCAGACACCCCAGAAGAGGGCATCAGATCCCATTACAGATGGTTGTGAGCCACCATGTGGTTGCTGGGAATTGAACTCAGGACCTCAGGAAGAGCAGTCAGTGCTCTTAACCACTGAGCCATCTCTCCAACATGGCCACCACTTTACCATTTCACCTAATAGTTATGCTTTGATCATTCTCTTCCCATTCTCTTCCCATTCAGGTGGGGCTAACTGTCTTTTCTATAGCCACATACAGACTGTGAGGAAGTACCTTTAGGAAATGGTCTGTGATGGGTTTGGGATTTAGGAACTCATGAGCTAATGGGTGATTTCATTTTTCTGTGCTTTTACGTATAGCTTACTGGTTAGCCACTGATGCTAAGTCAACCGAAATTCTGTAGTGTGTTCTATGCTAGTATAGTTACTAATTTCAAACTTCCCCCCACTGAGAATTCTGGATGTCAAACCTTTCAACACAAGTGAACTTTACCTCATGAAGCTGAGGCTGCTGAAGAGATCCTACAATGCACTATAAGCTCTTTGGGGTCTTGGCTGTCCGTTCGGACAAGGCTGGATTTGATGAGGCTGACAAGTGTACACAGCACTCTTCCTTAGGGTAGTAGATGGAGGTAAGGTTCCAGACTTGTTACAGCAGGTAGCCACTGAGGCTGGAGAGTCCCCGTGTCTGCTGTGGGGGTGCTATTCAGTAATATCATGGCAGACGCTATAAATGCCTGGCTAAACTGTCAAAATGCTTGACTATAGAAAAGTTAAGTGTGGAGTCAGAGCCTAAGATACTCTTTGCCACATAATGAAGTCTCTGCCACAGGAGATACCAGTTTGACCTCAGAAAGCCCCTGAGGTCTCCGCCACAGGAAGAACTTTAGGTCAGACACACACTTGTGTGAATAGCTCTTTACTTGCTGTCTCCTTTTTCCATCCAGAAAGTTCACACTGATTCTTCAGGACTCAGCAGTAACATGCCTGGAGTTACCCAGGGTTGGGGGTGGAATCTCAACCCTGGCAGGATGATGGTGAATCTGACTCTCAGCCAGTACATCTTGCACACTCCCAGTGCCAGGGCCTTGCAGAAGTAGGTCTGACCTGAGGAATCTCGTTCAGCTTGAGGAAAAGCCTTGTCTACACCGGGCCGTCGTGCATGGCTGGCCAGAGTGCCTAGCTTCTCTAGAAACACCACATTGTAGCCATTGCCTAAGGAATAGTTACAGTTGGCTCCATTCAAGTTCAGTTCTTCAGTGAAGCCTCCGCTGTACAGGCACACTTTGGGGGCCTTTCTGAGTCGTGTTTGTCAAGGAGAACTGTGTGTTCAGAGGATGCTTGGAAGAACCCATCTTCATGATCTTGGGTTTACTGTGCCGTGAAACCTTGGTGCTGCTGGAGCAAGGACTGAGGACAGCACCCTGCAGGTCCTCCCTGCTTCTGTCCATTCTACCTGTGCACAGGCTGGGAGTTGGGCCTCCACAGTGAAGCCGGAGGATCCTGGTTGTGTTTTCCTTAGGGTTCCTGTCTAGACTCGGGCTAAGGCCCTGGTCTCTGTGGGATGCAGGATCTCCATCTGCAATGCCAATGTTGCTGACTAACACTGGCCTCCCAGGAGCTTGTGAAGTGATGGGCTGCTCCTCCGTGCACATGGTCAAATGCTGTGGAAGTGCAGGGAGTTGCTATTTGACCACAAAGAGGCTGGCTGGGAGATGGATTTCGTGTTCTCAGAGGGGCATTCATTCAGTTCCAGTGTCTCCTTATTAGTGTCAGTGAGCGAGACGTGGCTGAAGTTTGCAGATTCTAGGCTAGCAGAAGGTTTCCTTTCCAGGCAGGTCTGCTCTTTAAAATCTCTTTAGAGCCAAGGAAGGGGGCAGGGCACAAATGGAGGCCCAGAGAGTGCTGTGACTTATAGCCCAGGCCTTCCAGGAAATGCTTCCTTTGACAGTGGTAGAATGCTGGCATCTTTGGCCTTCTCTCCAGCCCTTAAACTCATAGTTAAGGAGGGATTTTGTTGTTGTTGTTTGTTTTGCTTTGTTTTTTGCCTATGTTGACAGCATTTCAAGGGGTTTCCACAAAAGCTGCTTCATTAATGATGATATTTCTAGAAGTTTCTTTTCTCAAGGCCTGTATTCAGCAAGCTTCCTGCTGCTTTCCCCCTGTTTGATGTGAGCACACCCAACACCCAGCTGTCAGTGTTTTGGCTGCAGACACTTTAAAAAAGAAGCTAGAAATTCTATTGTTGCAGTTTCTGTAAGATTGGTATGAATGTCTCACATTCCTAAGCTCATCTACCAAGGTTCATGCATTTTCTAAGACATGGATCCATCAATTAACTTTTCCATTACTTAGCAAATATGTATTGAGTGTGTCTGTGTAACAAGATTTTTGTAGACACTGGAGAAACATGTGAATGGCACAGTCCCTGCCTGGGCTCCTGGGTCTTAGGGCATCGACAGCAGAAACTGTCTTATCACTTGTGGCAGTGCTAAGGGCAGTGACAGCAGACACTGTCTTATCACTTGTGGCAGTGCTAAGGGCAGTGACAGTGGCGAGGATGATGAGGCTTGCCTCCTTGAGGAAGGCTTCGGTGAAGAACTGGATTTGATTGGAGCCAGCAGAGTCAAGGTCTGAGGAGAGGAGCAGCAAGTGCAGAGGCCCGGAAGTGGGAGTGCATCTGGCATTCTTCCAAGGAAGAAGTCTTGTGTGCATTAAGTGGGCAGAGATACTGTGGTATAGAGAGGCAGGAAAGCGTGGACTGTGCAGAGCCTCGTAGTGTGGTGTAGAGTTTGCTTTTATTTAAAACTCTCTCTGCATCTCACATTCAAGGGCAACAAGTGGCCAGCCAGAGTGGACGGTCCTGGAGAGTCTTTGTAAGTGCGTTAGGCGCAGTTGCTGATGTCCTGTCTCTGTGCCCAGCATCCAGTCTGGAAGCTGGCCTGAACCTGTCGGACGAACAGTCTTCTGTCTTCTGCAGAGTTAGAGCTCAAAGGAGGGGAGGAAAGCCACAGAGATCGGCTCTAAACGCACCGGATAGGGTGGTCTCTATGAAGGCCTTGCATACAGAGGCAGGATGCACAGAAGGCTAGCCCTAGGATGCTGTTCCGGCCTCCTGCCCTTTTCTAGGCATGCTTTGCTCTCCAGCCTGAGCTGGTTTGTAGATTCGTGTTTATTCTTCCTGTTACCTCCAAGGTGACTGATGGAGTGCTTTCAAAGATCACCCAATACCAATGAATCACATTTGTGCTGCTTAGCTTGGCTTTCAAGGTCCTTTGTGGCTTGGTCCTGCTGACTGTCCAGCCCTCTCCTCTGCGGCTCTGCTCACAAAGGCTGTGTTTCCTTGAAGTCTCAGAACACATTGTGCTTTCTTTTTTTCCTACTTTATTTACATTTCAAATGTTTCCCCCTTCCAGATCTCCCCTTTGGAACCTCCCCATTCCCTCCCCCCTCCTCCTGCCACTATTGGGGTATTCCCCCACCCACCTACCCACTCACTCTCATCTTCCCTCCTTGGCATTCTCCTATACTGGGGGATCTCACACCCTCAGGCCCAAGGGCCTACGCTCCCCCTGACGGATGACAAGACCCTCCTCTGCCACATATGTGGCCAGCACCATGGGTCCCTCCATGTGTATTCTTTGGCTGGTGAATCAGTCTCCAGGAGTATTGAGGGGTCAGACCAGTTGCCACTGTTGCTGCCTCCATGGGGATGCAAACTCCCTCAGCTCCTTCAGTCCCTTCTCAAAGTCCTCCATCTGGGACCTCACACTCAGCCCTACTGTTGCTGCGAAGTGACTCTTGGGTATTTTGAACTTTTGGGCTAATAACCACTTAACAGTGAGTACATACCATGTTCATTCTTTTGTGACTGCGTTACCTCACTCAGGATGATATTTTCAAGTTCCATCCATTTGTCTGCAAATTTCATGAAGTCATTGTTTTTAATAGCTGAGTAGTATTCCATTGTGTAAATGTACCACATTTTCTGTATCCATTCCTCTGTTGAGGGACATCTGGGTTGTTTCCAGCTTCTAGCTATTATAAATATGGCTGCTATGAACATAGTGGAACACGTGTCCTTATTACATGTTGGAGCATCTTCTGGGTATATGACCAGGAGTGGAATAGCTGGGTCCTCAGGTAGTACTATGTTCATTTTTCTGAGGATCCGCCAAACTGATTTCCAGAGTGGTTGTATCAGCTTGCATTCCCACCAGCAATGGAGGAGTGTTCCTCTTTCTCCACATCCTCGCCAACATCTGCTGTCACCTGAGTTTTTGATCTTAGCCATTCTGACTGGTGTGAGGTGGAATCTCATTGCACCTCACACAATAATAGTGGGAGACTTCAATACCCCACTATCAACAATGGACAGATCTTGGAAACATAAACTAAACAGAGACACAGTGAAACTAACAGATGCTATGAACCAAATGGGTTTAACAGATATCTATAGAATATTTCATCCTACATCAAAAGAATATACCTTCTTCTCAGCACCTCATGGTGCCTTCTCCAAAATTGATCATATAATTGGTCACAAAACAAACCTCAACAGATATAAGAAGATTGAAATAATCCCATGCCTCTTATAAGATCACTACGGAATAAGGCTGGTCTTCAATGGCAACAACAACAACAACAACAACAACAACAACAACAACAACAACAGAAAACCCACATACACATGCAAGCTGAACACTGCTCTACTCAATGATAACTTGGTCAAGGAAGAAATAAAGAAAGGAATTAAAGACTTCCTAGAATTTAATGAAAATGAAAGTACAACATACCTAAACCCATGGGACACAATGAAAGCAGTGTTAAGAGGAAAGCTCATAGCTCTGAATGTCTCCAAAAAGAAACTGGAGAGAGCATATACTAGCAGCTTAACAGCACACCTGAAAGCTCTAGAACAAAAAGAAGCTAATACGCCCAAGAGGAGTAGAAGGCAGGAAATAATCGAATTAAGGGCTGAAATCAACTAAGTGGAGACTAAAAGAACTATACAAAGAATCAACAAAACCAGGAACTGGTTCTTTGAGAAAATCAACAAGATAGATAAACCCTTAGCCAGACTAACCAGAAGGCACAGAGACAGTATGCAAATTAACAAAATTAGAAATGAAAAAGGAGATATAACTACAGATTCTGAGGAAATTAAAAAAATCATCAGATCCTACTACAAAAGCCTATATGCAACCAAATTGGAAAATCTAGAGGAAATGGACAAGTTTCTAGACAGATACCAATTGCCAAAGTTAAATCAGGATCAGATAAAACATCTAAACAGTCCTATAACCCCTAAAGAAATAGAAGCAATCATTAAAAGTCTCCCAACCAAAAAAAGCCCAGGACCAGATGGGTTCAGTGCAGAATTCTCTCAGACCTTCAAAGAAGACCTAATACCAATACTCTTCAATCTATTCCACAAAATAGAAACAGAAGAAACACTACCCAATTCATTCTATGAGGCCGCAGTTACACTGATACCAAAACCCCACAAAGACCCAATAATAAAAGAAAACTTCAGACCAATTTCCCTTATGAATATTGATGCAAAAATACTCAATAAAATTCTCGCAAACCAAATCCAAGAACACATCAAAACGATCATTCACCATGATCAAGTAGGCTTCATCCCAGGGATGCAGGGATGGTTCAATACCCAGAATTCCATCAATGTAATCCACTACATAAACAAACTCAAAGAAAAAAACCACATGGTCATTTCGTTAGATGCTGAAAAAGCATTTGACAAAGTTCAACATCCCTTCATGATAAAAGTCTTTTAAAGATCAAGAATTCAAGTCCCATACCTAAACAAAGTAAAAGCAATATACAGTAAACCAGTGGCCAACATCAAACTAAATGGAGAGAAACTCGAAGCAATCCCACTAAAATCAGAGACTAGGCAAGGCTGTCTTCTCTCTCCCTATCTATTCAATATAGTACTTGAAGTTCTAGCTAGAGCAGTTAGACAACAAAACAAGGTCAAAGGGATACAAATTGGAAAGGAAGAAATCAAAATATCACTATTTGCAGATGATATGATAGTATACTTAAGTGACCCGAAAAACTCCACCAGAGATCTGCTACAGCTGTTAAACACTTTCAGCAAAGTGGCCGGATACAAAATTAACTCAAGCAAATCAGTAGCCTTCCTATACTGGAAGGATAAACAGGCTGAGAAAGAAATTAGGGAAATGACACCCTTCACAATTGTCACAAACAATATAAAATATCTTGGTGTGACTCTAACCAAACAAGTGAAAGATCTGTATGACAAGAACTTCAAGTCTCTGAAGAAAGAAATTGAAGAAGACCTCAGAAGATGGAAAGATCTCCCATGCTCATGGATCAGCAGGATTAATATAGTTAAAATGGCCATCCTGCCGAAAGCAATCTACAGATTCAACGCATTCCCCATCAAAATCCCAACTCAATTCTTCATAGACCTAGAAAGAGCAATTCTCAAATTCATTTGGAATAACAAAAAACCCAGGATAGCAAAAACTATTCTCAACAATAAAAGGACTTCTGGGGGAATCAGCCTCCCTGACTTCAAGCTGTACTACAGAGCAGTAGTGATAAAAACTGCATGGTATTGGTACAGTGACAGGCAGGTAGATCAATGGAATAGAATTGAAGACCCAGAAATAAACCCACACACTTATGGTCACTTGATCTTTGACAAAGGAGCTAAAACCATCCAGTGGGAAAAAAACAGCATCTTCAACAAATGGTGCTGGTTCAACTGGCGGTCTACATGTAGAAGATTGCGAATTGATCCATTCCTATCTCCCTGTAAAAAGCTCAAGTCCAAGTGGATCAAGGACCTCCACATAAAACCAGATACTCTGAATCTAATAGAAGAGAAAGTGGGGGAAAAGTCTTGAACACATGGGCTGAAAAGTTCATGAACAGAACACCTATGGCTTGTGCTCTAACATCAAGAATTGACAGATGGGACCTCATAAAATTACAAAGCTTCTGTAAGGCAAAGGACACTGTCAATAGGACAAAACGGCAACCTACAGATTGGGAAAAGATCTTTACCAATCCTACATCCGATAGAGGGCTAATATCCAATGTATACAGAGAACTCAAGAAACTAGACGCCAGAGATCCAAATAACCCTATCAAAAAATGGGGAAGAGAGCTAAATAGAGAATTCTCAACTGAGGAACCGCGAATGGCCAAGAAGCACCTAAAGAAATGTTCGACATCCCTAGTCATCAGGGAAATGCAAATCAAAATGACCCTGTGATTCCTCATTGTGCTTTCTGCATTGGCACCTGCTCCTTCTCTTAGCACCTCTCCCTCTCTTCCCCCCTCTGCTTCTCCCTCCTTTCCATCCCTTCCTCCCTCCTGTGAAACCTTCCTTGGCTGCTTTAGGTCTCTAGGCTCTCTTGCACACCCATGAGCCCCTCTTTTTCCTTGTCTCTCCCAGCTTGTCAGCCCCTCCTGGGGAACAGGGCTCCAGTCTTATAGATAGTATAGATAACTATCGTAGGGATATAAGAATCTATGGACCTGGAAAATATCCCCTCCCCCTCAACATGACCAGGCTGGGAAGTATTCAGATAGACAGTCCAGAAAGAGGAAGCCTCACTTCAGTTTCTAGGCTGTGCCTTAGATAATGCCACCGAGGAGTGTCTCATTTAAATAACATCCTGAAATAATTGTGTGTGAGCACAGATATGCTGGGGCTTGAACTTATGCCCCACACGTGTTAAGTACTGGGGCTTGAACCCACACCATACATGTTAAGTGCTAGAGTTTGAACCCAGCACACACATTAATCTCCAGGGCTTGAACCCATACCACACATGCTAATCTCTGGGGCTTGAACCTATGCTATACATGGCTGAGCTATGCAGATCCAGAGGAGGATTTCACATCTTAAGCATAAGCTTTGAATTAGCCACAATTCCTTTGCTCTTGGATCCACCTCTCACTGAAGGTAAATCCCCGAAGCTCTGGAGTTGGGAGATGCCCTTGTGTCTCAGGAGGAATGTCTGTTCTTGAGATGACTGGCTTTGGCCACAGGGCCTCTTGCTGCTTCTGGCCTTAGTTTGATAAATGCTCATGTCTCAGCTTTAAGGATCTTCCTTACCCTTAATTCAGTAACGAATCTTGCTTTTGATCCCTAAGAGGCTGCATGTTTCATGCACCCACATCCACACATGGACAACAGGAAGCCCTGTGTGGGTCAATAAGCAGTCACCAACAAACTCAGTTGGTAGCAAGTGTTTTACCATGGTTGGTTCACAACGCTGCTCAGTCCACAGAGCTGCATGTGCAGCTTCATTCAGGAGCAGCAAGATGAAGCCAGAATCCGAGGCACACATGCTAGATTCTCCTTGGCATATTGGCCATTTTTCGGACATTAACACCATGTACAGTAATCATAACCGAGTTAACAGTCCATTTTCATGGAGTTAGAATGTGCTCAAACTGTCTGCCCCAGCTACTGTGAAAGTTCACTTTCATATGTTTCTGCAATGTTTTAAAATTAGCTGGAAGCTGGTCTGTGTGTTTTTGCCTGATGCTCACATCTCTCTTATACCCACAGGCCATCTGTGATTCCTCAAAGGGACAATATGACACACACATGAATCTTAAATGTGTTCTTGTCTTTGCTGGGGAAAGTCACCAATGCTAGAAATGAAAAGCGTTTCCCCAGAAGGGATTTGGATGTAAGAAAATGAGATAGCTGAAAAAACAAATCTAAATTTCCTAAAATGCGTAAAATGAATTCTTACTAGGAAACTTGACCAGGAGCCAAGATTCACTCACGTTCGCAAGAGCAGTAGATAAGATCTTCAAGATGGAGGCACCCAGGACTGAGAGGTGTTGCCCTAAGCAACACTTAGAAAGTTTTACTTCACACACACACACACACACACACACACACACACACACACAGACACACTGATTGCAGAACATTTAGAAAATAGTTAACTATTTTTTTTTTTTTTGTTCAAGACTCCTCTGGTTTGGTCAAGAAAGCCTGGCCATAAAGCAGCTTTTGGAAATGTTAGGTGGAGCTTGTAGCTTCTTCATGCATTGATGCTTTGAACCTGACAAGATAATGACACGTGTGTGTCTTCATGTAAGTTACTTGTCTAGTCCTTTCTCCCATGGCTGTTTTCTCTGACCTCAAAAAGAGAGCTCAGACCGATTTTAGAACAAGGAGCGACAATGCTGTGTGTGGCCTACGAAGGAGCAGGCTCTATCTAGGAGACACCTCCTCTTTTCTTGGAGCGCCTGCTTGTGTTTCTTGGCACCATGTTGGCACCACTCTTTATTACTTTTAGTAACCACCAAACAAGATTGAGTCACTTTCTTTGCGTTTTCTCATTTTGTGCCTTTTTCTTTTTCCCCCACATGTTTAAAACCAAAGGAGATTGATCTCATTTGAGGACAGACTTCTCTTCTCATTTCTCTGAGATCATCTGGAAAGCCAGCATGTTCTTGTTGTAGATGGTAATGCTGTTAGCATGGGCTGTAGCCTTTTTGAGCAGTTGTATTCCCAATGACTTTTGCACACAGTAGGTACTCAAAAAGCTTACAGTGCCACATCCTTACTGACTTACTTCTTAGGAGTGTGACTCCAGGGCCCCTTCCTATGAGCCATCCCTCTGTGAAGCTGAACATAGCAGCCTGTCTAGAAGCGAAAGTCAATCTATATAACATGGTTTGAATCATTCCTCAACTCTGGTATGCCTAAAAATACCTCTAAGAATATCACTAAGTTAGGAAGTCTGGGAATGTCCCATGCTCTCCTGCTGTCCCCCATGGACAGAAACTTTTATCTCAAGCCCAGATGCATGCTATTCTTGTCAAGAGCACCCTGCCTAAGCAGACCATCTAAATTCTGATCCACACCAGCTCTGCTCCTGCTTCATACCATTCTGCTCTGACCCATTCATGTCTATTTTTCTTTGATCTTCCCTTAAAAGATTCATAAGGACCTCTTCAGGTCGCTGCTTATGTGTGAGTTTCCGCTCAGCACAGCCTTGTGTGAAGCCTCACCACAGTTAATTTCCCTCTCAGAGGAATCATTCTCAAAGCTGTGTTCCTGTAGACATTTAGTTAACTGGAGAAGACCCGGATTGTTAAATGCATGAGTATTTTCACAAAATTATTGCAGTTTCTTCAAATATTATTGAAGTAGATATGTTAGCAGTATGTGCTGACAATGGATTTCTTGTGTTGGTGTCAGGTTTGCTCATGTTTGAAGCACGTCATTGCAGCCCTTCTGTAGACAAGAGAATATTGCTACAAACTTCTCATCAGCTTGAGGTGATTAATTATTTTTTGGCATCACTGTGGTCTCATTGCACACTGTTGTGCTGATTATGGACTCTTGATGCCACCATCTTCTATTTGTTCTTAGAGGACAAAGTCTTCCTCTTTTTGTAACTATTCCTAGTGGTGATAATTGTGGCATAACCATAGTGCTATTTAGTAAAGGTTTGTTGATAGAATAAATAAGTCAAACATCTTAATTGAGTTAGTGGGTCAAAAACACTTTAAGATTGTGCCATATGAAGATACCATCTGGGGTCTGGAGTTATCTATATTTAGCATATAGTACAGTTTGAGAACTATAGAGAAGGCATAGTGAGCACTATTATGAAATTTGCCAAAAGAAAAGAAATAATTGTGTCTGTCAGGATTAGAAGTATGTGTAAGCAGCAGTATCTAGGGATGCGTAACTTAGTAGCTAAGTTAGTCCTATGGCACTATATTTTTGGTTGTGAGCCTAGCCTTTAATGTCTGAGCCATCGCTCTGGTCTCCTTTGGACTATAAACCCATATATTCTGTGCTCTTGGGATGAGTGTATTCGTTTGAGGTATAGTAAGAACCCCCTGTGCAGGGGCAGGCTTCAGGAAGCATCAATGGCTAAGTACCATTGACCACTCCAAAGAGCCTTCAGGTCATGATCACGGCTTCTCTGTACCCACTACTGCTTACTCAAGTGGACTGAGGAAATAAATTAGCCTCTAACTTCTAAGCTATGAAGAAAGCAGCTGGTTGCAGGATAGAATGGTGTGATTCAAAGAGTAGATTCTTAGATCTACTGTAGATCTAAGTAGATCGGGGGGTCTCAAATGTCAGGAGCGGCAGGTACAAGACAGAAGAAGCTACCGGTTATTGTGAGGCACAGCAGCCCTGAAACCCGTGGCGAATGGCTGCTACTGTTCTAGAACATCTCAAGGCTATGCCTCTGACTGGCTGCTATCTACTCAGTGCTCCTGTGCTTATTTATTTAGATTTTCCTCTTATAGACCGTACTAGGCCATCAAGGGCCTTGTAACCTAGGAAACCTGTTCAGTATCTCGAGAACTACTACCTCAGTTTGATTCAGGTGGGCTCAGTGTTTACAGTGTCTCCCTGGAAACAGTCCACCAAGAAGGCATGGTTCTTCTTGACGAGTGACCCTGGCACCCTGGGTGAGTCCCATTGACTCTTCCAGCTGCATATGCTTCTCATTTGGAGATGATTGTTCTCCCTGGTTCTGATGGTCAGATGGCCTGTGTGATCAGACACACACCCTTTGAGGACAGACGCGGTGGAGGATGAGAGCCAGGCAGTGTTGTTATGTGTTGATAAGCAGGTATTCTTGTGTGTAAGGCAGTCTGTTAAATCTCAAAGCTTGGCCTCCTTGCTCCGTAGTTTCTTGCCCAATGAGCTGACTGTATAGAGGATAGAGAACAGACCAGGTATGCTTTTGAAGAATCGTACGCTTTAAGGAAGGGAAATGTGTTTTGCTAGTGTATTTAATTGAGAAAGCAGAGATCATTCTTTTCTTTTCATCTTTCTTTCTTTTTTTCTTTCTTTCTTTCTGGTTTGGGTAGAAAAACAATGGAACAGATAGATTTGTGCTTTACTTCAAGTGTTCCAAATTATGTGTGACAGCTTTTCAAAGAGCTGGTATCTAAAGGCAAAAGTCCATTGACTAGTTCTGATGTGGCAGTATTGGTGGCCTGGGATTATAAATCTGCCATTTATTGGATAATTCAGGCATTGTGATTTTAGTTGGTCAAGGGCCCGAGTCATCCTTAGCCAAAACAAAATGAAGTTAAAACAGTACTCTTATATAGAAAACCATGTGGCTTCCATGTTTACTAAGCCTTCTTCAGAGAATTCAATATCCATTTTTGAATCAGAGTACTAATTGTGAGTCCCTCAGTTACTCCTGGGAGAACCCACTTCTGATTTTCCAGGCAAGTATCCCTGGGTGCTACCACGCCTCCCCCAGTATAGCAGTGTTTCCTCCAGCAATTTTCCTCCAGTAGGCTTTGGATAGGTTTTTCAGAACCATGGCATTTGCTTCAAGGTCAGTGCTATGAATGAAATTTTTAGATGCTCCTTCATGAGGATTCTAGGAGAAGCCCAGTGATGCTCTGATAATGCTTTCCATTCTTAGGGGTATTTGGGAACAGGATGGGAAAGAATCCCTGCAGTTGGCCCAGACCTTATCTGAATGCTGCCTGTGTTGGGTCAGTATATTTGGGCATCTGTTTTCTTTAAGCTTGGCTTCTTGTCTCTTGCTCATCTTGTATCTCTCATGAGACTTGGTTGTCATGTAAGCCACACTCAGTTTGCATGGGCTGAGCCACACCAAGACACACGAGGATGATGATTTTAATTTGTCCTGTAAAGATACATTTCCATTCTGGCCTTGACTACAATGGATGGGCTCTGAGATCTTGGGTCCCTTACACATGTTTTTAATCCCCAGTAACTTGTCTTTTCATTTTTGTTCATGGTATCCTTATGAGCTGTAATATGTTATTCACTTGCATGGTGGACGTTTGCATGCATCTCTGCACAAGCACCTTAAATTAGCTCTGAAAAGCAAAACCCAGAGGATGTGGAGAGTGTACTAGCATGAGTCTAGCAGTCAGAATAGAATTTGAGGTCATGATTTTAACTTCAGCGCTTTTCATGAGCTCCTTGCCCTGAAATAGTATAAAACAGAATTTTGACCCTTTCTATTTCTTAAACTGCACCAGCAATGTAATCTGGGTACTTTCAGAGCTATGATGACATCTCTAAAAATAATTCTCACTTGATTTGCCCACAGTGCTGATTGGCTTACAAGAAATTTTTTTCTTGAAGCCGCATGGTCTTGGATGGATGAAACCCTTTTTCTGCTGGTACTTATAGCTTTACCATGTGTAGATTTTATAACAGTGAGAGACATAGAAAATAGGGGACACTTGTTTTACAGGTTTGTGCAAAAATGGTTGTAGCTTTCATTGCCTTGATATTTTGAAATTGAGCTCTCTTGGTCTTACATATAGAGAGGATTTCTCACCCATGGGCTGTTTATGGGAAATAAAGCTCATGTTTTTGTTTTTACTTTCTCGTAGATACCCATGAGAATCGCAGAGCGCACACAGGGAATTGACAGTTATTTTTAATGAGAGGTATATTCGAGGCAGCTTCGCACTCGAAGCTCTGTGGATTACTCTTCGGCGGACTCGGGGAGGGTGGGTGCATCTTGTGCTGTTTGCATTGACAGTGGATCCATAATCTCTGGAAGGATGAAATGGGTTCTGGTCCTGAGTTTTATTTAGAAGCTTGTCTATTTTGCTTAGCAAACCCGTTCTTTGTAATATGTAAGAAAACAACTTATTAGCTCTCCAACATTTGCCTTTGCCTTGAATGATGACAAAGAACATGCACCCCAGAAAAGACTTCTAAATTTGACTTTTAAAAATCACATAACCTCCACCCTCCTTGTCCTCTAAAGCTCAGACCTGTGGGCTTTCACCCTGGATTTTTATTGCGACCTGGACGTTTTTAGGAAACAAGGGAGATTTGCTTTTGGACTCCTATAGGCACTTTCACTAAGACAAAGGTGTCAAGAACAAAGTCAGCTGAGGACTTACTGGGCTTTTGTAGAGGTGACAGTGCCATGGAGAGGAGAAGCAGAGGACAAATACTTGGGTCACTCATGTGCACAAGGTCACTTGTGCTTGCATCTGAAACACGGGCAATAAAAACAAGACCTGCGCCGCGTCAGAACCACATCCTAGACACTGCTGGATTTTATGGAAAGCTCTTCCAAAAGTTACTGCATGGGGCAGGTCATCCATATTCATCTCAGTCCAACCAGCAGGGTGTCAGTTGGATACATAACGAATTCAAGAGGGTAGTTTTTGAGGCTGGAGAGGTGGCTCAGTGGTTTAAGACCCTTTGCTACTCTTGCAAAGGATCTGGGTTCAGTTCTCAGCACTTACATGGTAGCTCACAACCTTCTGTAACTCCTGTTCCAGGGGCTCTGATGCTCTCTTCTTGGCCTCCATGAGCACCAGACACACATGTGGGATGTATACATACATACATGTAGGTAAAACACCCATAAATATGTGATAAAAGTACATAAAAGGAAACACGCCTTACAAAAATCAGCCTGTAGGGTTGCTGGCATAAGACACAGACAGTAAAATTGTCCTAATCTGTAGAACCGGAAAAATACAGGCACACTTAGCTAGAAGGTTACAGTGCTCGCTGAAGGTAACTAATGTGAGCAACTGGAGCTGATCGGTGGAGTCTGCCAGCAGCGTCACAATCCGTATCAGAATTAACGTGCCGAGGCAGGATTAAGATTTCAAAAGGAGGTATAAAATGTCTGTGTGGGACTAAACACACCCTGGATGAGCTAAATCCCTTATTATTTTTGTATAGATCAAGGGGGAAGATGTTTACTAAGATGAAATTTGTTAAATAGTCCAATGAAAAGTGGATTGATGTGGGCATTAAAGGAGTGCACATTAGCTGAATTAGTGTAGCTCTTCCCTGCTGTCTGGGGGTAGATGGTAGGAGTCTGTTTATGCTCAGTGAAATTCTCCTGCCTGCATTATTGTCTCCAAACATAATGGAAGAGCATGGGAGATGATGGGTGGAGCGCACAGTGGGAAGCACTGAGTTCGCTTTGGCAAGACTGAGACCTGAGCTTGGGGCAACACTGAGTGAGCCTTTCTGTGACGACTTTGAAAACTTTACAGTGTGCAGGGATGCTTCCGGTAAGCAGAGATGGCGTGGCCAAGCATGGGTTTCTGACCTCAAGGAACATGTAGCGTTTAAGAAGGATGCCGTGTAAATCAGAAATGTGTGTGTGTAGATTGGAGGGTGCTCTTGTGTCTTAGATCAAGGATCAAGGAGGAGAACAGTCATAGCTCTCCAGAAGTCTAGGCAGCATGCTCTCTCCCAAGGTCAGCAGGGTCAGGAATCGGTGGCTTCAGGATAGTGGCGTGCTACACAGGGACTAGGGAGCTTTGAGAGGAAGAGTCCTCTCATCACTTTTGACTTGGCAAAATTACTCTGGCATGGTTGAGCAAGATTGATGGACGACAGAGGTGCTGTGGGGAGGAAAGACCAGTGCAGAAAGTTAGCAAGCAGGAGTAGGAGCCTATGCAAGCATAATGGGGATGGATAGGAAGGCAGGGTTGCCAGACACAAATAGGATTGATAGCACCTCATGGCTTTCAAATACAAAACATTAATGGAGAGAGGATCTATGCTTTTAAGCCCAGGGAGATAGTGGTGCCATTATCAGGAAGAGAGGGAGAGAAGACTGGAGAAAAGTTAGATATTAAGTGTGAAACAAAGAAGTACCTGAGTTATTGCTGGGGTCCAGCATAAGATTAAAAACCTCCTGTTTTTTAAAATTTTCTTAAAAAAATTATATTCCCTTTCTTCTTTCAATCAATTTATTTACAGAGTTTTAGTTCGTCAGTATGGGTGGCCTGCCTGCGTCTGGCTTGTGTGGGGAGGTATGGACTTCCTGTATGGCTGTGGACCTTATTCAGGGTCAGCTCCAGACTCCAGCTTGGGCCCACAGCTTCCACTGGCTTATGTTGTAGAACTGTGTGCGCCTGTGTGCATGTCCCTGCTTAGTGCAGGCCTTCTGCCAATGTCTGAAACCCATGGGAAGACTTGTGGAATCCTATGTGTGCCTTTGGACTTTTCCCTGGGTCAGACCTGGTCCTACCTCTGGTTCCCGGGCCCAAATACCCAATGAAAAGACACAGACTATTAGCTTGAATTAGAAAACAGTGTTCATTTATTTTTTCGCCTCCCAAGACAGACATCATCGTAGGGTCAAAAGATGGAGAAAGGCATCCCAAAAAATGGATCCAAGAAACAAGAAATTGTAGCCATTCTAATATCTGATAAAATAGATTTCTAGAGAAAAGAAAGAATGTCACTTCATACTCATCAAAAGACAACTGCACCAAGATGACATTATAATCTCAAAACATATATATACCAACACAAGTGCATCCAATTTAATGGAAGAAAAACTGTTAGACCTGCAGCCATGGGTTAGCTCCAACCCAATGATACTGGGTGACTTCAGTCCCTTACTTACACCACAGACAACTCTTACAGACAGAAACAAGCAGAGAAACCTTGGATTTAAATGACATCATGAAATATATTACAGCTATAGAATACTCCCTTCAGACACCAAAGAATACACATTCTTTTCAGTAGCCCATGGAACATTCTCCAATATTGATCACATATTAGGATACAAAGCAACTTTCAACAGATATAAAGAGTTTGAAATAACATCCTGCTTTCTATCAGACCACAATGAAATAAAGCCAGATATCAATAGAAACAACAGAAAGTACAGAAAGTGCACAATCTCATGGAGATTAACTAACACACTATTGAATGATATATGGTTCATTGAAGAACTTGAGGAAATTTTTAGCAAGATCCTGGATGCATATGACGTACTAAAACTAAACCAAGATGAAATAATTTATAAACATATATAACCAGCAATGATATTGAAACATTAATAAAAAATTTTCCCAACTCAAAAAGCCCAGGACTAGATGGATTCATGGAAGAATTCCACCAGAACTTCAAAGAAGAGCTCACACTCACAATCTATAAACTAGAACATGAGGAGGGTCTCTAAATGCTTTTAAATAAACAGGTATTACCCCGATACACAAAACAAAAGAAGACACCACAAAAAAAGAAATTTATGGACCAATAATTCTGATAAACGTAGATGTGAAAATTCTCAATGAAATACTTGCAAACCTAATTAAATATCACTTCAGAAAGATTCATCATGACCAAAGTGGCTTTATTCCATCAATGCTCAATACATAAATCAATTTATAGTGTAGGTAGACTAAAAAAATCAGAAAACACATGATAATCTCAATAGGTGAAGAAAAGGCCTTTGACAAAGTCCAACATCGCTTTGATCAAAGTCATAGAGAAGTTATGGATACTCGAAGCACACTTAAATATAGTGAAGGCCATATGTGACAAACCCAGGCTCTAGATGTGCCTCTGTTGTCAAGGGACAGTCTTTCAAATGTGCCTACTTTCTCATACCCCAGGCCTACGATGACTAAGGTCTGACCAATTTCTGTGATGGCCAATGCGAAGTACTTAGCTTCTTTTTAATGATTCTAATCTTTTAAATAGTTACTCCGTGCTTGGGCCCATTTTGAAGCTTGACCCTTCTAACTGGACAGCATACTTCCCAAACCTCTCCACTCCCCCCTCCCCAGTTCTGATATAACATTGGCTTTGAGAAACAAGCAAATACCATGACAGAGCATAAATACTATGACACAGCAAAATGCTAGGTTCCCTTAAAATTTGTATAATAGCTTCATCACTCCATCTTCTTTAAATATGTCCTCTCATAAAGTCTCAGAACATGGAGAAAATTCAGGTAAGTTCTTTGTCATAGTGTATCACAAACAGCCTCATGTTCCCAGAATACTCCTCATCCTATCCGAAGCCTCATGGGCAGTGTTGCTCACTGCGTCTCTGTTAGTGTTCTGGTCTTCTTAGCTCCCACCGAATTGCCCACAGAATTACATGGTTCTCCAATTCCCAGCCCCAAGCTTCCCACGTTTCTCTCCTAGGCCAGTCCTTTGAACCTCGTAGTTGGGCAGAGTTACAGGAGTAACTCTACTCTCACTACTGACTTTCTTAAGGAGATGTTTTAAAAAAGATTAATTTTATTTTATGTGAATAAGTGTTTGCCTGCATGTATGTATGTGCACCACACACATGCCTGATTACTCACAGAGACTAGAAGAGGGTGTCAGATATGCTGGACCAGATATGTAGTTACACGAGGTTGTTAGACACCACGTGGGTGCTGGGCACTAAACCCTGGTCCTTTGCAAGATCAGCCAGTGCTCTAAACCACTGAGCTATTTCTCTAACCCTGCTTAGTAACCATTTGTGTGCGTGTGTGTGTGTGTGTGTGTGTGTGTGTGTGTGTGTGAGAGAGAGAGAGAGAGAGAGAGAGAGAGAGAGAGACTTCATTATCACGACAAAACACCCAATACACAAGCAGCAAGGGGAAAGATGTCTTCCCCCAAACCTGGCTTCAAAGGCTTGTTCATCATGGTGGATGCAACAGGGACCAGTGTAACTCGTATGCCCCTGCTGATCTACTTTGCCCTTTGATCACCTCTCAGGATAGTGCTACCAGCTGGTGAGAGGAAGGGTCAACACACAAGCCAAGGGGTGCGGTGACATTTTATCCTCAGACCATAACAGACCCCTGTGACTGCATGGTACACACTTAGCTCTGGCTAGTCAGGATGTCCTGAAATGTACATGCCTGCCCCAGCTTTCTGGAGACCTTCCTTGTGCCTTGGAGTTCTCAGGTAACAGAGCAGAACAACTGTACCTGCAGCCACACAGGCTGCTGCAGAATCTTCAGAACAAAGCTGAAGGGAGCAAGCCCCTCCCTGCAGCGTCTCTCCTAAGAAGGTGAGCCTATCCTGTCCCAGCTGTTGGTGATCGGCTGCTCGTTATCTCCTATGATCTGTTCCTAAGCACACAGGAGAACAGCAGAGGTCCTTTGACTTCACTGACCCTTTTTTGGCATTCAAATGGGGACTATAAATCTGGGAAAGAGACTCAGTCTTCATGCCTGCTCTCTGCTCCATTTTTTATTTTTTATTGAGAGAAAAAGATAGAGTTGGCAGGGCAACTTGTAGATCTCAGCTCTCTCCCTCCACCGTGAGGTCCCAGGGTCTGAACGCAGAAGCATCGGGCTGGGGATAATCACCTTAACTGGCTGAGCCATCCTGTCAGCTCTCCTGGAGAATTTTAGAGAATTCTAGGTTATTGAATTATTAGATGAACTCAAACCTCATTTTACAATGTTTCCACCGGGCTGAGACCGCCTAGAGACTAATTTCTCATGGCCAGCAGCTGAAAAGTCTCTCTGAGGTGCTGCTGCTTTTTGTTGGCAATGAAAACACACACACACACACACACACACACACACACACATAGACACACACTACACATAAGTACATACTACACACATATACATATACACATATACACTGCACACACACATGCACACACACATGCACACGCACATGCATACACAGATACACACACTACACATATACACACATACCACACACTACACATACACACACTACACATACGCACACATGCAGACACATAAACACGCATGCACACATGGGTGCATTTACACATGCACACGCACAGACACACATGCACACATGGTGTACATACACACATGAACACACACACGGACACACATGCACATACATAGTATACATACACACATCCACTACACATACACATTAAACATACTCCACACACACACATCATACATGTTCACATGTACACATACACTACACATACAGAATACTACCTACACCACACATATTCATATACGCAAACACACATGCATGCCCACACAGTGCACACAACACTACATATAAACATATACACTACACACACACATACACACACACTCAAATATTACACACACACATACACACACACACTATACATATACACACATGCCTACCTACACACTCTCACACACATACTAGACATACAAACACACACACACACACACACACACACATGTTTGAGATAGATTTAAAGTTAAAACTGACAAACAGGCTGACCCTGTTCTCAGGACTAGCAAAGAGGCCATCTGTTGTGAACTTTCTGGGTATAACCCGGGTACAGGCAGCCTGGATTGCTGACAATGTGGCCTTGGAGTGTCTGGAGGTGACAGTCCCTGTCTCACCCAGCAGAAGGTGGGGACTCTCATATGCATTGAGGTTCTTCTCCACTTAGGATTGTTAGGGGCTGGCAGGCTGGAAAGAGCACCAGGGCCTCTGGTTCATGTCCTGGAGCAAAATCACGGCTTTCCCTTCACAGCTGCTCATCCCAGGGCCTAGGAGCAGCAGCCTGGCATGGGGCCTTTGGAAGGCTGCAGCTGAGAGGGGGGACAGGAAGGTGGCTGCCCGCTCTCACACCATCCTGTTTGGAGGCACCAGAGCTTATACTAGATTCCTTCTGTTCTGGTGACCTTCTCCAGGAGGATAGAATACTGTCCAACCTGAGAGAGGAAACTTAGGAGGGACAGAAAGAACCGCAGTCACCAACTCCGTGCAGGGTGTGCTTGTATAGTGCATCTTGTGCAAGCAACAGTACACCGGGGAGAAGTCTCAGAATCTCAATCTATCATTTAGTTCTAAACAAAAAGTTCACACTTAAATAAAAAAAAAAAATTTAAAGTGTCCTTAAATTAATTGCTACTAGAATAATTATGTTCATGACACTCTCACTAGAACGTTCTATAAAAAAAATGGCTAACTTTTTGCATACATTTTTCTATTTAGATTCTGTATAGTGGCTATTCCTGATGAAACTGGCATCTATTGAGGCCTATTCCCTGGAGCTCAGATAGATGGGAAGGCAGGTGGCAGCCATAGGCAATTAGGGATCTCTTGGATTACTTCTCACAGTAGGGTTTTCCAGTCAACCCTTCCTAGCCCCAGGGGACCATGGAAGAAGCTGCTGGATCCTGATCAAGGGATGTTTGGAAGAGGGGGATGGACCCAGCCTCAGAGCATGCACCTTTGAAGTACAGGGTCAGGTATGGCTTTCAATGTAAGACCAGGAAGTCTGTGCTTGCTTCTGAATACCAGCACATAACATCGCCTGCTTGACATCTGAGGGCAAACATCACTGAGAAGCAGACCCAGCCCACGGATGAATGGACAGATCCAGATCACCACAGAGACAGATCATCTCAAATCCCTCAGGGTTGTTCTTGTTTCTGGATGGACGCATAGCAACAGGCGATTCTTATGAAAATCTTCGCCGTGTTTGTAACCCTGACTTGAGAAGCGTTCACTTCTCAAGAACCCGTCTCATATTTATGAATATGAACAAAAATGCAGCACATACATACAATGATACACTACTCGGTCTCTAACGAAGGTCCTGCGTTCTGTCGATGACGGGGATGACAGCCATGAAGGGTGCTATTCTCAGACAGTTCCCCTCCTTTTGTCTCCCATGGTGCTGGCATATTCCCAGTTTTCTCTTGCCTTTCACCTCACGTACTTCCTCCTGTGGGAGTCTCTCAGACTCCAGCTTAGACTTGTTCCTGGGATCTCTTGCTTGCGGGATCCTGCAGAGACCAAAGGGAGGCTGTCTTCACGCTGGCCCCTGCTGAGCGAGGGAGGTTTCTCTTCCTGTCTGGGCAACATCTCTGGTTTGTTTCTTCCTGGTCCAACCATTCTCTTGAGATCCTAATGTGGCGTCATTTTCTGCAGCTGCGTTGATTAGTTGCATCATTAGGTCTGGTTTAATTGCAGTGCCTCTGCCGTTAATGGATTTGCACATGGTACGTCAGGAAAAAAAATAAAAGAGGCTGTGGGTACTTCCATCTCCCTCAAAGATGAAGCATAACCATTCTTAAGCATCATTTAAATTTTTACTGCAAGTAAATTCCTGGTGCTGCTTTTTGATGTGATATTTAAGTCCAGAGGGAGATGGCAAGGCCTGCATATACATAATTTAATGAGGAACATAGAATTTTCATGTTGGAAGGGATTTTTGAGAGATTTTATTTCAATCCCCCCCTTTTAATGGGTGAAGAGCTTGACTAGGAGCATAGCTAACAGTGGAGACAAAACTAGGCGTGGATCCCAGTTGCAGCTGAGTTCCTTTTATGCTCTGATATACCTTCTTGGAGTTTATTGATCTCCACTTACTGCCATGGGCCCGAATGGCTCTTATGCCCACATGTAATTCGTCATTATCGTGAAGCGGCTGCATGCTGTCTGTCAGCTGCCAGTGGCCTCTCACTGTGTCCAAAGTCCCATGTGGGTGCCCTCTCTGAAGATGCCATTCTGATGCTCTCACAGTATCCAGCTGCTGGACTCTCTGTTTCTAAGGAGCTGGTTGGTTTAAACCACCTTGAATACGAAAAAGTTATTTTATAGCATAAACAAAATACCATTGAATAAACCATCTTGGGGAAATAGTGTTTGCTCTGCCTTGACACCTGTGTTGATTTCCCTTCCTGCCCTTCTGCGAGATCCTCAGGGCCCTTTGAGGTATCCTGAAGCCCTACTGTTTCCTCTAGCTCTGTCTTAGCACACAATAGGCGCATTTTCAATGTACTGAGTTTAAGTAGACCATTACCAGGCCTGAAGAAAAAGTGGAAACTCCCCAGATCTCCTGAACAGCCCTCTCACTGGATGGAGTCAGCTCTCAAAACACTACATGTTTGAAACCTGTTCTCAGTTCGGAAGAGTAGACATAGAATTTATAAAGCTAGCTCTTGCCGAGGGAAATCAGAATACTCCAGGGAAAGGAAGAGAGGGTAGCCTGCCTGGGATCACTCCAGTATGCCCAGAGTGGTCCCTTCACCCTGTCTCAACTGTGTGTAGTCTTCTGAGCCAGGGACAGGCTCAAGAGCCAATTGAGCCAGTCAGTCAGTTTTTCTCCTTTCCATGGCACAGATACCTGCGGTGGAGAGGGAGGCTCTCCTGAGAGTCCTGAAGGCTATCCCTCTTAGGATGACTTCAGCCACGTGGGAAGCATCATATCCTTGAGACTTGACAGTTGTAGACACAGGTCTAAACGAAGGCACCACAGCCTCCCCCTCCAATCCCCCACCCCAATCTCCTAGGCTTGCCTGCTGAGCATGTGATGGTGGTTGGACTCCAGAGCTGCTTCAGATGGAACGTGGGAGTCAGTGCCAGCGGTTTAATTGCACCGTGAATTGTGGCCAGGAAATAACCCAGCAAACTTATTTTCTGTTGGGCATAAGACACAGAGGATTAGCTACAATTAGTTCTGGCTTTGCTTTCCTTGGCAAAAGCCTTGATTCGTTTTCTTCCTCATTTCTCACCAAGGGTTGGCTCTAAGCTGGTGGTATTGGAGGAGTTTGTCAGGGTCCTCAGTGTGTAAGAGCTTGGGCAGATACTGCATCTAATGTTTATTAAGCACCTACTGTATGCAGAGTAACATACTTGAGCACCCACTGTGGGCACTCTGCATGTATTACCTTGGTACAGACGTGTGGATCTTAGATTCTTTTTACCATTGTGACTTCCCTAATAATTGGGAAAGGTAAGTGTCCGAAGAGCCCACAACCAACAGACAGACAGAATCTTAAGCCCAGCCCTTTCTAACCTTCCCAGCTCTTTCCAGCATCTTTCAGGACATCTTAACCTCTTTGACCTAATTCTGGGATTTTGTTTTTTGCCCCAAGCTGTGATTGCCATTTAATAGATAGGTCTAATGGGTGACAGCTTGAACGCTCCTAAAAGAGTGGAAAGAACTCATGCAGAGAGAGGCTTCCTCTAAGAGCCCTGAGGTCTGGGAGTTGGCTGGAGCCCCAGTGCAGCAAGTCAGATCTGGATTTGCAGGAGTGGGGTGGGGGTGGCTCAGTGGGAAGGAGTCTGCTTGGAGGTGTGAGGCCTTGGGGTCTATTCCTAGCATGCTACCTAGTAAGGGAGTGCTCCAGCTCAGCACTGTGTGCTCTGCCACCAGTTAGGGAGTGCTCCAGCTCAGCATTGTGTGCTCTGCCACTCAGTAAGGGAGTGCTCCAGCTCAGCACTGTGTGCTCTGCCACCCAGGAAGGGTGTGCTCCAGCCCAGCCTTGTACATTCTGCTTCTTGTGATGTGAATTGAGACTGTTGCAGAGACACAGAAAACAGTGATGTTGTCTGTCAAACACCTCGTGGCCTTGAAGGGCAGCCCTGGAGCTCTTCATTCCTGAGCTGCACATGCTTCCCCCGCTCTGCACCCGCCCAGCTGTGGATACCTAACTGCTTAGCCTCCGAGAGCAGATGGAGTGTCTGTTCAGAAGCCTGTGTGGTAGCACATAGAGTGATCCCTTTGTCCGAGGCTTCCGGCTTCCGGCTTTCCTTTGTCCTTATGGTAACGCGTGCTCATTTTCGAATGAATCACCTAGAGGGTAGTGGATTGATGGCATCCATACTACAGAAGACACAGCTGCCAGCCCCCAAGTGACCAGAACCTGAGGTCAGAGCTCTAAAATGATTACAAAACTGGGCCATTAGCCGTGTTCCAACTCTGTTCCTATAAACCGGGCAGGGCAGGTCCGCAAATACTCATTTGATCACTGGCCTGTGGTGAGCAGTGAGCTGCGCTTGGCAGGAGGCAAACACCGCTGATTTGAATTATCTTACTAAGTAGTATGAAGTTTTTATTGAAAAAATTTTTTTCATATGATATCGGCTGATTGTGTTTCCCCTCCCCCACTTCTCCTAGTTCCTCCCCACTTTCCCCCCTATCTGGATCCACATCCTTTCTGACTCTCCTTAGAAAACAAACAGGTGTCTAAGGAGTAATAGCAAAATAAAATATAAGATAAAACAAAAACGAACAAATTGGAACTGAATAAAAACCAACAAACAAGCAAAAGAGCCGAAGAAAAAGCGCACATACAGACACAGAGACACACATGTTTTCAAACACAGGATTTCCATAAAAACCCACACCGGAAGGCATAGTTGGTAGACAAAGAACCGCCAAAGATACCAGTGAGTTTGGTTTGTGTCTGCTGCTGGGCATGGGGCCCACCCTTAAGAGTGGTTTGTTTCTCCAGTGAGACTCCCTTGGAGAAAACATATATTTTATTTGCAACTGGCTATCAGACACAGCTCTGGGTTAGGGATGAGGACATCCATTGACTTCTTTTAAATCTAGAATTCCATCTGGTACAGACCTGTGCAGGCCCTGTGCATGCTGCCACAGTCTCTTCATATGTGTGCACCAGCCTTGTTGTGTCTAAAACACCTTCATTCCTTGGTATCCTCCACCCACTGCCACCCCCACCCCCCGGTTCTTATACTTTTCCTGCTTCCTCTTCCTCTTCCTCACTTTTCCTCTTCCTCTTCCTCTTCCTCTTCCACTGGGTTACCTGAACCCTGAAGGGAGGGATCCAGTAGGGACATCCCATTCAGAGCTGAGTGTTCTAAAGTCTCATGCTCTGCATAGTGTCTGGCTATGGGTCTCTGTATTTGTTCCCATCTGCTGCAGGAGGAAGCTTCTCTGATGATGACTGAGCAAGGCACTGATCTATGAGCATAGCAGAATGCCATTAAGAGTCATTTTATTGCTGCATCTTTTAAAAAAGAGCAGCGGGATTTGGCTTTACCCTATGTTCCTGTGTTGCCTAGTCTCAGGATCTTGGTGTTGGGTATAGGGCCCATCTTGAGGAGTTGGCCTTAGCTCAAAGGAGATGTTAGCTGGTTACATCTGCAAGCTTGGTACCATTTTTGCTCCAGTGTGTCTTGAGGGCACCATTGTATATTTAATGGTTTGTAGCTGGTGTTTACCTTTCTCCGTTGGTGGCACACAGAGAGTTGTGAATTTCACATCATGCACCCCAGTCCCACTTATCTCCTCCCTGTCTCTTGCCCATCCTCTATCTTTGCAACCCCACCCCCAATACAGAAAAAAAAAATCTTATGGAAGTTGTGTGTTGCAGTAGGTCCTACACTAGACCCTCCGGTCTATACTTCTTTGCTTGAAAACGTTTATTGCCATGACTACTCACCCATAGGGGCAATGGCTCTAGGTAGGCACCAGCTTAACTTCTTAGTGTTCAGTGAGGTGTGTAGTTGTTGTCTTCCACAAGGGCCTTACCATCTGTTTGTAGAGGGCCAACAATGGCCTTGGCAATAGCTGGTCCATTAGTCAAGAACTTGGTTAGAGGTAATCCATTCCCAGTACTAGAAGCTTCATTTGGTAACGAGAGAGGTCCAGGGAGGGCTGTATCCCCTGTTGTTTGGGGATTTCGTTTAGATCACCTTTATAGATGTGTATGATTTAGGAAGCTTCTACTGTATTAGGTTTCCATAAGGCCTTTCCCTTAGTTTAAGCCTTCTCTCCCCATACTCCCTCCCTCCCTCCCCACCTTCATCCCTTGCCCTCCCTTTTGGATCCTCTCATCCCAGCCCCCACCCCATCAGTGATTACCTATTCTATTTCCCTATCCTAGGGAGCTCCATTGTTCTTGCAACCTGTCCATTACTCTCTACGTAACCTCTGTGGCTCTATGTAGCTCGTGTACCACTGACTCAACAGCTAACATTCATATATAAGCAAATACACATATTTATCCATCTTGATCAGTTACCTCATTCAGGATGATTTTGTTTGTTTGTTTGTTTAGCTCCATCCATTTACCTGTGAATCTCATGATTTATTGGTGCTTTTTACATGAAGGATTAGTGATCTACTGTGTAAATGTATCCCATTTTCTTTAGCTGTTCGTCTGCTGATGCACATCTTGGGTTGTGATTTGATAAAAGTCAGAAACCCAGCCTCTGGGAGCTGGAAGGAACCTCCATCCATTCCCTTTATCCTGCAAATGGAGAAAAGAGTGGGAGAAGAAGGCAAGTGTCCTTAGGTCCCAAGGAGTACTGGGCAGAGCTGCCTAGCCCTCTCCTATGCCTCTATGAGCATCTTGTGACGTAGACATGGGAGCCCAGAAGACCAGGCTGGAGTGGCCTCATCATTGGCCATGGGATGGGGTCTTTTAGATACATTAAAGCTTTCTTGGTGGAGAATCCTTTCGATCCAGCCTTACACTGATGGTGGTGAGCATCAGGCACTTTCAGATATTTGAGCAAGGATCAGTTGTCATGTGAGCAAACTTCATTGCTCTCTAGGTTATTAAAAGCCCATTAGTGCCCTTCTGATAGCCTCGAAACAAATGAAGTCTCCAGAGGCTGAATAACATTAGTAAGAAAGAACCCGTGGATTCTCTTGCCCACTCAGTAGGATCTGGGTCAGTAGACATCATTTTTCTAAGACATTAATCTTCCTTTCCTCCTATGAGACAGGCTTAAAATCCAGCTGTAAAACTAAAAGCTTGACTCCAACTTAGGCATAAAATGTAACTTGCATGGAACCAGGTAGCGGCACCTTTTCATTTGTTTCAGCAATTCCCTATAACATGGTTTAGATTGAGAATTCACTTCTGAGTTCTCTTCGGATGACTACACGCAGCAAAGGTGCAGATTCTTCTGCTAGGCGATTCTCGGGTAAGTTGAAACGTCCGTAGAGAAGATTGTCTCACTCTTCTGCATGCAGCAGTCAAAGTCAACATCTGACAAAGATCGCTGCACGCCCAGCTATGGCGGCATTGTTCACCATGTCCAGGTTAGAGCCCAAACGTAGATGCCCGTGAGCAGATGAACAGAAAGAGAAAACGTGGTATCTACACACCATAGAGTATTATTCAGCCATAAAGAAGAAAAAAGTCCTCTCATTGACAGGAAAAGGGTGGATCAGGATCAATGTGTAACATGGGAAAGCCAGCCCTGGCCAGACGTTACTGCATGTTGTCTCCTACATTTGTGAGTGGGTGGGAGAGGAAGGAGAGGAGGGGGTACCATGGATGGATGATTTAGGTGGATGTGATCAGATTTAGTTATATGCATATGAGGGGGTATGTACTGGCTAAACCTGTCCTGTGGGATTGATGTGCATTACTTTAAAAGAATGTGACAGAAAGTGTCAATCAAGGCTGACAATGGAATCAGAGAATTCCCTTATGAGAGCCAGTCATGTGACCACCCCTGTCATGTGGCCATCCCTGTCATGTGACTATCCCTGTCACATGATTATATCACATGACCATCCCTGTCATGTGGCTGTTCCTGTCACATGACCATTCTTGTCATGTGACTATTCCTGCTAAGGTGACCTTTCCTGTAGGTCTTGATTTTACTTTTTAGTGGCTATCATTCCATTACTTCTGTGTATATTCCTGCGCAGGAGAACTTTCTTGGGTGTGAAGAGCTTCCTCCTCTCCTTTCTTTCTTCGTTGTCCATCTTTTACTCTGTGTCTTTGCTTCCTTCTTGACTTCATGTTGACTTCCTGGAAACTGCATGAAATTTTCTATTTTTGTGAACAAATGCAAACATAATTTTCACTCTCTAATTCTGCTTTTGGAGGGGTGTCTATGCCGTATTTCTTGTATTATACTATTCTTACCCCACGATTGTGGTATCTTTTGCTATTTCCATCTAAGCTTTTCTTGTTTTCCTTCCTCCTTTGAGTCAGACTGTTTTGCTTTTGGAGAGCTTTGCTTCAGTGTCTGGTAGTATCCAGCTTGGGTGGGTTTGTAGTCATGGGGACTTAACAGGCATTCAAAGGCTTCAGTGTGCAGGTGGAGTGGTGGACTCCCAGCCTCACTGAAGGGTGACCTTGCTGGTTTCTTCATGTATGTTTTCTTGGACTCACTCACAGAATACCCTTAGAGTCTAGGTTGAGGGTGTGATGCTGGTGGTGCTGGGAGCCAGTGGGTTTGGGAGGCTCCACACCCCGTGGTGTGGAGCAGTGGCTCCAGCTCCTCTGTCTGCTTGGTTACTCTGCCCTAGTTCTGAGTTCCCTTGGTTGGGAGACCATCAGCTCCAGACCTGTTCATAAACCTGGGTTTTGCAGGTGTAGAGAAGGAGCAGGCAGCGTAGCCATAGGACACAGGAGGCCCATGTGACACAGTAGGGCCAGTGAAGGACCCAAATGCTTCTTGTTCAGTGAGCCTCTTTTATCTTAGCTCCCACACCCCAGATCTCAGGAAGAGCCGGAGAGCTTGTGTTCTTACCTCCTTAAGATCTGCGGTGGCTGGCTCTTAACTGCCTGTTGGTAGCTGACAGTTCAGTTCAGCTTTACTGAGTGAGGAAGCCTAGGGCAAGAGAAGGGAGGTGGCCTGCCTATCACACAACTAGATCCAGCTCTTCTGACTCTTGCTTCAGCACTGAAACTACCCAGAGTACTTTGTCCCGCCCCTTCCCCACCTCCGTCTCATTCCCTTTTCCTTCTCCATCTTCCCCCCTTTCCCTTTTTCATGGAGCACCTCTTTCCCAGATCTATGAATTAGGCTTGAGTCTCTTGATTTTACAAATAAAGAAACAGAAATTCTATTGGAAAAATTGGTCCCTACTATAGGTCAACCTGGTGGTAGAGCCACTGGCTGGCTTTCCATGTATCCTCTTAAGCCTCCTAAGGTATGAGTTGGGCCCTACCGTCATACCTACTGTGTGTTACTCTGGCTGTTTGCAGGTGTGTTGACCCAGGAGACCTGAGTAGTGGCTATTTTTCCTGTTACTAGGCGACCATCTGGTCTACCCCCTAACTTCTCTGGGCAGCATTACCATCTGCCGCTCAGACTCCCTGTCTGGGAGAGCTTACTTTTTTTTTTGGTTATGATCTGTTGGAGAGAATTCAGACACCAGTCAGAGCCAGCTTTGTGGCTTCTATCTTTGTGTGTGCACACATGTAAACATCTGAAAATGTGATTTTGGAATGAAGCTTTGCTCATGTAGACAAAGGGTGCAAAGCTGGTGCACACGTCCAAAAGACGGGACATGCCTACAGATGCTCTCGCTGATGTGACTGGCTCACTTTCTTTGAATTACTTCAGAGAAGCAGCCAGAGGCCTGCTGAGGTCTCCCTTTGGTCTTTTGTTAGCATGCATTCACTGTGTAAAGTGATGGGCTTTGTTCTGACATTTTCATGTGTTTTCCATGTCGTTGGCTCATCTCCACCTACCATGATGATCTTTTTTCCCTGTCTTCTTTGTGCTAGTCCCTTCTTCCTGCTAACAGTCCTCCTTCATCTGCCCACCCATTCTTTATAGTCCTCTGTCTGTGACGGCCAAGGTGTTGTCCCTTATTCTGTGGTCAAGTCTATCAGCAAGTCCTGCCACTCTCTCTTTAATGATTTTTTCTCACAGTGAAACATCTCTTGAAGGCATCCATGACTTTTCCTTTGCATCTTTGCTGGGAGTATTGCTGTCACTGTCCTGCCTGGACCATTGTAGGAGTTTCTAACTGCAGGTCTCCTTCCTCCTCCCTTTTTATCTGCCCCTCTTTCTTCTTCTGTTCCCACCTCTCTTCTCTGGGTAAAAGCTTGCAGTGTGTGTGAAAGTGTGGCTGGACCTCGGGTGTTTGCAGTCTTTCTGACACACAGATAATTGCTAGATGGTCTCACTTACATGATGTACTTAGAATAGTGAAAACAATCACAGAGAGAGCAGAACAGTGAATGTCCGGCTATGGAAGGGGGGTAAGTGGGATCCTATTGTTTAATGGATACAGTACTGTGTGCACAGGATGAAAAAGTTCTGGAGGTGGCTTTTAAAATTACGTGAACAGACTACTCCTAAGCATGTATATGTATATGTATATGATATATACGTAAATGATGTATAGGTATATTGTGGTGGTTTGAATATGCTTGGCCCAGGGAGTGGCACTATTAGGAGACGTGGCCTTGTTGGAGTAGGTGTGGCCTTGTTGGAGTAGGTGTGGCCTTGTTGGAGGAAGTGTGTCACTGTGGGGGTGGGAGATGAGACCCTCATCCTAACCACATGGGAGCCAGTCTTCTCCTAGATGTAGAACTCTCAGCTCCCCCAGCCCCACACGTGCCTGGACGCTTCCATGCTCCCACCTTGATGATAATCAAGTAAACATTTGAATCTGTAAGCCAGCCCCAGTTAAATGTTGTCCTTTATAAGACTTGCCTGGGTCATGGTGTCTATTCATAGCAGTAAAACCCTAACTGAGAGGTGTATGTGTGTGTGTGTTTGTGTGTGTGTGTAGTGAATATAAAATTTCATCTGTGCATGGTAAAAAATTCTCAAATTGTTATCCAATTTTGCCCTAAGAGGCAGTGAACTGTCCACTTCAAAGGTGTGAATTGTGTTATATATGGATGATGTTGCAGCAAAATATGGAAAGTCTAACTGCAAATTCTCCATTTAGCACTCTGAGTCTCCTGTGCATTTGGCAGGGACTCAGAGGTGACTTTCACAGGGAGAGATCTCGCTCAACCCCAAAGCCAGTGTCCGCTCCTTCAAAACTGAAGCCTGCTTGCACCCTGCCACCTATCATCCATCCAGAGCAGAAGATTAGGAAGGGTGAAGAGTGTTCTCTGATGTCAGAACCATCAGAGGGTGTCATGTCGTTATTTGCATGGTTTTTGTGTGTGTGTGTGTGTGTGTGTGTGTGTCTTTTAATATCATGTTAGCCCGGGGCATGAGAGCACAGCCGCAGATACCACATGGTCTAGAAAACTCTGTTCTGCATGGATGCAGGGCTTTGTGGTCTGTACATCATCCAGAATGTACATACTCATTCAGGAGATGGGAAACCCTTTCTCCCAGGCTCTGGAGAGTAAAGCTGTCTTTGATGCTGTAGCGTTGAAATGTAGCTATACCATCTTAGACCTTCTGCGCATGGGGTAGTTTCCTTAGGAGTAAAATCTATACGAAGTGGACCGAAAATAGAATAGCAAGAATGTGGCTGAATCCATATGAGGCAAATCACAAGAATTTACCGACTGACAGAAGAGAAGATGGGAATAAATCGAGATGCACGATGCTGGCTTCTCAGCGAGCAATGAAGATGTCAGTTCTCACTAAGGAAATGTATCATTTTGCCCCTGCCTAATCAACATCCCAGCCAGGGTGTTCTCTCTTCCTACTCATTTTGGAATGTGTCAAGTTGTCCTCAAATACTTGAAGAATAAACTGGCTGCAATTGCCAAGAAAATTTTGAAAATTGTGTATAACGAGAGGAGATTTGCATTTCCAGATATAAATGTCCTCAGATGATGTTAATTGGGACCGTGTGGTTTTCATTTTAGGAGCATAGCCATGCATGGAACAGATCGGTCCATAGCAGCACTAGCATAAGCTAGGAGAAAGGGTAAATTACTAAATGTATTCTAAATTACCCACTTGGAAAAATATGGTCAAAGTCTTTTCTTATAAAATATACCAGAAAAAAAAATTTTAGTTGAATCTGTGTAAATCCCAAAAGTTATTTTTTTGTTGCGTGTAAAATCTGTAGTCATATAAAACTGAGCCGTCTCTCTGGCCCCTGGAAGTTTACTGGTATTTCTAGAAAGGAAAATAAAAAAAAGGTGCCTCCCAGTTTGCCTGCTCATTGCACTGTCGGTAGAAACGTAACCCATTATAACTTTGGGTTCAAGCAGCTTGGAAGATATTTCTGAGAAACTTAGAGAATGAATCAGCACTGTCCCGGGAACATCTGTCTGAGGACCCCAGTCCGCAGTTAGCTTGCTGGCAGTGATAGGTCTGCCCTGGGACAGGAGTCAGTTTATTGGAGAGAGCTCAAAACCTGGGAACACAGTGTAAGTACAGCCCTAGAGGGCCATTTAACGAAAGTGTTTTAAATGTGATTGATTTAATATATGTTGTACATTTTTAACGAGCTAATAAGAGAATATTATAGACATGATAGTCTGCATTGTGATGAAATGACTTATTCTTAGAAATACATTGGAAGGGTAGAAGCCGTAATGTATTTTGGGGGATTCCACATTGATGTCGAGGTTATAAGGATTCTTTACTTTCTTCATGCTTCTATGGTTTTCTGTATTTTCTTCATCTTTGAGCATTTTCTTCCTTTTCATAACCAGAATCTTGTTTCCTGGGATTTTATTAATATTTAATAAAAAATACTCACTGTGACTTCAGGAACTACACAGCTTCCCCCAGCTACTGATATTTAACAGCTAATATTATAGAAATATTTATTTCTTCTATGCATGAGTATTTCGCCTGCTCATATGTCTGGGCACCATGTGTGTACAGTACCACTGAAAGGTAGAAGAGGGCACTGTAGTTATGGAGGGCTGTGAGTTACCATGTGGATGTTGGGAACCGGAACCTGGGATGCTGGGAACCGGAACCTGGGTTGTTAAGATCAGCCAGAGTTCTTAACCACTAAGCTGTCTCTCCATACTCAATGGTTCAATTTTTAAGGGAGATAAGCTACCCTTTTCTCACTTTTTTTTTTTCCGGTCCCGTTCTCCAGGCCGATGTGTCTGGATGGGAGACCTGGATGGCAAACAGTAGGAGAGCGCACATCTGTCTTGGAGCGCACTAAAGATCATTACAATGGAAGATGTGCTTTGTAGTTGAAGTTAACTCCATTGTGAGGAGCTGAGGTCAATCCTGGGATGTCTGGTTTTTCCAAATGACAGTTGAGGAGGAAAGCTAAATCACCACCCTCTGCCCCTTTGGAGGCCACTCATGGACCACTTTGAAAAGCAGTGCCTGGTTCAGCCCCACCGCCATTTCTTCAGCTGGTCACTTCTTCTGGATCTATTTAATTAGATTGCAACGTGGCGTCTGTAGCCCCCATAAATTTAAATAATTAAGCTTCATGATTTCTTGTAAGTTATAAATGTCACTAAAATAGTTGTTGCAGAACTGATCATTTCTTTGGTAATTGCAATTTCTGTCATGAATTGTTTCCCCTCTCTGAGCAATTAGAACTTTGAAATAATTTCATAAAATTTGTCTCAGTTGAATACATTTTTTGGGAGGATTTGATCTCCATGTGCATATTTTTCTCAATTATTTGTACTGTTTGGTTGTGTTCCATGTTGAGGACGCAAGCGTGTACTCTCAAGGCTCAGGTTCATGTTGTGTTTTGAACATGGACCCAGTGCCCCTGTCCATTACATGTAGGTGGGGACATGTAAGATGAAGGCTTTCCAGTAGTTAGGACTTGTGTACATGTGCACATGTGTGTGCTCATGTGTATATGTATTTGTGCGTGCGCATGCATGCGTGTATGTGTGTGTGTGTGCATGTGTGTGTGTATGTGTGCATTCATGTACATGTGTGTGCATTCATGTGCATGTGTGTGCATATGTGTGCCTGCGTGTGTGTGTGTGTGTGTATGTATACATGCATGTGTGCAAGTGTGTGTTCATCAGTAGCCTGAGGACTTTTGATCTGTTTGTGCATTTGCTCAGGTTGTCTGCATTATTAGAAGTGGTACAGGTGACTGGTGGCCTTCATGCTTCATGACATTTGCTTCAGGCTGGAGGAGGTGACACTTTTTGAGAATCTTGGCTGTACTAAGAAGAGTCTTAGTTGCTATTGATGGCAATCTGTGTGGTCCTCCTCACTCTATGATTAGGGTGTAGCTCCTTTGCCCACTGTATGCCACTTTACCTGCCCAATCTAGTGCATTGTTCTCTCCAATCCAGCGTGTGTGTGTGTGTGTGTGTGTGTGTGTGTGTGTACACACGCAGAATTGTGCACATACGCGCACATGCAGATGCACACGCATTCTTGCTGGTTTCTATAATGCCTGCACTGTTTTACATTTCTGGTAGGACATCAGGACCCTGAGTTCTCCAGATCTTTGCAGAGTTTCTTCTCTAATGGCTATCCCAATAGGTGGGAACTGGCATCTTGTCTCTGACGGTACATGGTACTGAGCCTCCTCCACGGGGTTACTGGTCACAGTTTGTTCATGGAGTCACCAAACAGCTGACACAAATACTCTTTGCCCACTCAAGTCACTTCCTCCCAGCCACAGTCTGTAACCTGAGCTTTATCTATATTTTCATTGTGTGGGAGATGTAACTGGATCTCGGAGGAGTCAGGTGTCTCATTCAGGTTCAAACACCTAGTTACTGACCAAGAGCAATAACCTGGGTGTGTCCGGTTCAAAGGCCACACATCCCTTGGGATAGACATTCGAGCACTGCTTGGCTTCGGTTGACAAAGGCGCTTCATTTGTGGTTTAAAGAGCCAGAGATGGCCTTTCTTACTTGATAAGTGTCCAAAAGCAGTTAGCTGCTGTTAGCAGTTCACTGGCTCAATAACATTAGTGCTAGCATCCTCAATTCTGAGATTTTTTTCTTATGTCTTTGCAGTGGCTTCTTGTCTTCAAGATGGCTGTTCTAGCTCCAGACATCACGTGTCTGGTAAAGACAGGAAGAAGGGCCAATCCATGTGGGTTTTCTTTTCTCAAAATCAAAGACTCTCATGGAAATCTCAGAGAGATCCCTACAGATGCCCCAGTGACTGGAAGTGGATTATGTTATGACTTGATTTGGTGTCTGACTTCTCAAGTTCTGGAGCAAGAGGCCTCAAGGGAGAAGGGGCTTTTACAGGCCTTGAGGTGTCCACACAGGAGTCTGTTATGGTATGTGGTGTGTGTTTCTAGAAGAACCCATGATACATTCTTCTCATTTTAATTCTGAACAAAAACAGGACACAGCAAGGTCTTCTCTGATTCTAACCAGGTGCCAATTTTATGTAACATCCTTCTTAGACCTGAGAAGATATAAACAGCGATAATGAGGATAACCTGAAAATATGGTTAAAGAGTCTAAAAAAATCTCTCAGTAGACTGTAAAGGGCTGTGCAGATGTAGTTTGTCTGACTGGAAGCCTCTTGGGCACACACTGTCTGATCATTGCTAAAATCATACAGCACTGGATCTGGAATGTTATGGGCAAGACGGTAAGTGATTATGGAATTGGCTGGAGCATCATTTTAATATTCCAATGGGGGGGAACTTGTTCTAGAATATCTGGCCTTGGATCAGGCAGGAAGAAGCTGTCTGTGAATTGATAGGGATGTAAGCTGGAATGATTGATTATCTTCTTGCCCACATGTGAATGGAGCATTTGGTATAGTCAATAATAATTCTAAAGGTACATTTAAATCAAATTTTAATCCCAGCAAATACACTGCTGGCAGAAATCAGTTAGCCAGCAATGCTATCTATTTAAGATGGATCACCTGCCACTTGGCTCTGTGTGCCGGGATGTTGAACACAGCTCTTTGCGGTCTGATCAGTATCATGTGTTTATCGTTCTTATCAAACACTGTTTGCTGGCGGCCTGGGGGAATGGTGACTTCCCACTACGAAATGCTTGTCTGCCTTCCTAATGATTTGGCTGTTCCAGTGTGGTTGGAAGCAGGCACATGGGCATTGAACAGAGGGAGAGGAAGGATTTAGAGGAGTGGATAAAGGAAGTGAGAAAAGAACCACTCAGGGAAACTAGGGCCCTGCTGTGCTTCAGGAGTAAAACAGAGGCATCTGGAGGAACCGAACTGGAAGAAAAGTGGAGCTGGGAGAAAGGTCAGGGCCACGCCATTATAGCACTGCAAAAATTGTGGGGCGTGGTGCACAAGGAGGGGTGCAGGGGAAGGAGAAATGGACGTAATAATGCTATAGTAAATAATGTGTGTGTGTGTGTGTGTGTGTGTGTAGTCATTGATCCTGAGACTAAAGGAAGACCACTCAGTACAGCGGAGACCACGGAGTAGATGTGAGCCTGTCGAGGAGGCCCGCTAGGAGGAATCGAGGGAAGGCTGTCTGGGGAAGGATGTGGCAAAGACCCATGTGAGGACTGATGGAGATGCTGGAGATGGGGGTAGCCATGGAGATGAGGAGGGAGAGAAGTAGAAGGGCATGGGAGAGACTCTGGAGAGGGTTGGTAGGATATGGTGACTCTCGTAGTGAGGGGATTCGGGTAGAGGAGTCCTTAGAGGTAACTCACACCACCTTGGTCTCGGTCTTTGGGATTTAGGTGTGCTAGAGGCCAGTGAGGAATTAACAAGAGAGTCAGAGTTTGGCACTAGGACACCAACATGTGGACTCAATATCTGTATTGCTTACTTTTGCATTGCTCTGGCAGCTGATAGGAAGGAGTTATTTTGTGGTTGGCTGTAGAGGATTCACTCCACGGTCACTTGGCTCTATAGGTTTTAGGCTCATGGTAAGGCAGAGCATCGCGTAGTGGGGCTCATGGTTAGGCCGAGCATCACGTAGTGGGCATTGCATCTTAGGATTGGCTTTTATAGATTCATACCTTGCCCTCTCAGAGGCAGCCTGTAGAGATCCTTTCTCTATCACACATCGAGTTGCCTGGTCTCCTGGGCTCTCCTTTCAATTGAGATGGATATCACCATGGCACTGTGGCTCTGTCATTCTGCATGTTGGCCAAACCGGCGTCGTGGATGGCTCCTGGCTCTGTCAAGAGCTTGGACAATGGATGGGTTCAGAAGCCTCAGAATGCTCACTTCCCTAGGCCTCTGTGCGGATGTATGTGGTACCCTGGAGTCTTCAAAGCAAGGACTTCTGGATGTGTTATAAGACCTTTCCACCTTTGTTCTGAGGTAGGCATGGGCCAGCCAAATTCTGAGATAGCCTCAGCATATTAGCAGTGCTAATATTGAAACAACCGCCTGCTCTTTGTCCATGACTTGAAAGGGCTTTGTTTCTGGCCAAATTGTTCACGTTCAGATCTCAGAGCCTTGCTCCTAACCTGTACTACAAACCTGCTAAAAGCAGCCAGCAACGTCAGTGTTGCACTTCCAACATTATGCTGTCTTGAAATGTTCTCTGCCAAACTGATTAGCATATTACTTTAGAATTCAGCTCCACTCAGAGTCATAGGGCAATGCCAGAATGAAGGGAAATGCTTTCTCATTATTTAGTATGAATGGCCCTTAGTCTTTGTCCCCCCTCCCCTAAGTTCTCCAGTCTGTCTGAAATCTGTGCACTGGAGTTAGTCTGATATCCATCAACACTATGGTCTTCTGGGAGTTTGCCAGGATAGGATCACCATGAATCTCTGATTGCAGCATCTCAGGGGGTTTCTTCACTTTCCATACTTTTCAAATTGTTCCCACAAACCTGTTTCAGAGGCTTAATGGCTGCATGATCCGATAATCAAAGAAGCAACTTTTTGGCTTTTTGGGTGTGTGTGTGTGTACCAGTTTTCATTGTTAGTTATTTTTTTGACAAATTGTTAGTTATTGCTGTGACAAATACCTGAGAAAAACAAGTATTTATCAGAGAAAAGATGTGTTTATGTTTGTTTGAAGTTTTAGAGGGTTCCTGGGCTTCAGGCTTCAAGCACACACTCTGCTAGTTCAACTATGTGGACCAGGTGGTTGGTTATGTCCTGGAGGATGGGAGTCAGGAAGCCAGACAAGGATGGAAGGTATGACCTTCCAGGGTGCAACCCTAGTATCTGACTCCCTCTGGCTAAAGTCCCGCCCACCAACCTTTATACAGCTGTCCAATGATAAACACATTTCATATCAGACCATAAGTTATTACTGGGCAGAGAAAGTCCTTGGTAAAACTCCTATGAGGGAGAACACAGAATTTCTGTCCAGTGATTCACAGTGATTCAGTGAGCCTTCAGGTTTTTCTAGAAAGCTGGAAGTGTGGATGAATGAGTGATCAGTATAGGAAATTTACATTCTGTGGTGTCCTGGAATCCATTAGTAAATCCAGCAGGCACCAGGGGAACAACTTCCCCAGAGGGCAGTGGGACTGAATCTCTAATGGCCACCTCTGCAGGTTCCTCTTCTGAGGTGGTCCCTGCTGGGTTCCTTGCAGTTCAGTGTCCCTCATAGGACTCTGGTAGTGACACTTCAGTGTGCGAAGCAGCCCAAGCTACCCTAAGTTGCTTCTCCATCACCAACACTACTGGACTTTTCTTTCATGTAAACCAACCTGTCTGTAAGCTGAGCCCGAAGGTTGAGGCGTACACACTGTCATTTAGTTGTGAAATGTCCCCCGCAAGTTCCTCTGTTTGAACACTTGGCTCGCCTCTGGTGGTTCTGCTTGAGAGGCCTTAGGAGATGGAACCTCATTGGAAGAGATAGGACAGGAGGTGGGCCTTCAAGTCTTAATAACCAGGCCCCACTTCCTGTTAGCTGTCTGCTTCCTGACTTGCAGATGCAATGTGATCAGCACCCTTCCCTAAAGCCACCCATGCCTTTGCCTGCCCGATAGTCTGTGTCACCCAGAGATGTAAGTCAAAATATCCTCTTCCCTGAGTTGTTTCTACCTCCAGTAATGGGAGAACTGACCAACATAATGTTATGGTAATATAATGTTAGGTTAGCCAGTGTCCCTGGTGTCACTTTGTGGTAAATTATGTCTTGGCTTGTCTCTTGGTCAGAAGTGGATAGTAATAGAAAGACCAGGCCCTTCTGTGTAGGTATTACAGGTAAGGTGGGTCTGCCTTTCAGAAAGCAAGGGCTGAAATCTTGGGACCTGGCTATTGTCTTATCTGTGGGCTGAGTTCTTTCTGGGTTATGGCAGGAGAGGTTGGAGTCAGGTCACAGGTCTGAGATCACAGGTCACAGATTCTTTCTGGTGGCAGGCAGGCATCACTCTGAGGCAGTTTGTGATCACTGGGCTCTGAATACACTTCCATGGTGAAGCCCTGACAGTCACCTGGATCTGTGGCTTCTTATAGCTGTGGTAGGGCTTAGCTGCACCCTCTGCAGCAGCCTTGCTTCTGTGTGCCGTTGGTGATATGAGTCCATAGCCCACACTGCTT
>JADRCH010000062.1:2798819-2812978 GCA_019843965.1 Rhynchomys soricoides
CAAGTGTGAAAGCATCAGGAGGTGTTGGACTAGGACCTACCATCTCTAACATGCACCGTTGGCAGCGGTAGGAAGAGACACCAGGGAGAGGACATACACACTGCTTGCCCATTTGATCTGAAAGTGACACACATTATTCTCAACCACCCTGGTAGTGGGAATGAGTCCCACCCTGCCACCTAGACATGAAGGGGAATAGAAATGAAGACCTGGGCTTGATAGCTGCTTTTCAGCAGCCCTTGCACACTGAGGGAGGAAGGGGAACCAGTCTTTGATGAGTGATTCACTTGTTTCTGCACACAGCCATCTTGTGGATGCCTCCGGGGAGCTCTGTGGAGATGGTACCCTTGGCAGAGATGTCAGCATGCTCCTGGTGTTGCTTGGGTAGAATATAGCTGTCAGGGGTAGTCATAGTTAGAAGTTTTTTTTTTTTTTTTTTGTCAGCTCGTGTATTTCCTTTCTAGGGACTTCTAGAAATAACAGTATGGGATTTCTGGAAGCAGGAGGTTGTACATAAACCTGGGATCCATGTAGTAAGCAGTTCTCAGTATTTTTGTTTGGGGAGACAATCCAAATTCTTCTAATATAAATAGTCTTGAAATATGTCTGAGAGTAGTTCACCAGGTTGCCATTGTTGGTTAGAAGTATTTTTGTGGTACATGTCTTGACTCTCTTTCTGGACTCATAGACATACCTCTGAGCCCAACACAAAGGCACTTGCTTGGGTGACTTCTGGTTCTTGATCCTAGATTCTCCTTTTGTGTATGAAGAAGAGGAGGCATCCTGAATTTCACATGGGTTTTACATTTGTTTGGTAAGAATGAGTTTGTTCTTCAGCCCATCCCCACTTCGAAGCTGAACAGCTTTTTGAAGCTCAGCCACAAAGAATCCTATTTATTTTGCTAATGTCAGTCAACAGCCAACAAGTATAGTATGTTTAAATAGGAGTTCCAGAGAAACTGTGCATTTGTTTTGAGTATTCAGAGTCAACGCTTGCCTCTGCATTTGAGAAACAGCGGTCAATAATCTGATTGCTGGCTGGTTGGAAGTTGATAGGTTTAAAGGTCGAGGAGCCATTCATGTGGAGTAGAAACACCAAGCATTGGTGACAATGTTAAGTTTCGGTGGTGTATGAGTCAGGGTTCTCCAGAGTCACAGAACTATGGAATGTCTCTCTATATTGAGGGAACTTATTGTGATGACCTACAGTCTGTAGTCCAACTCCCCAACAATGGGCAGCTGTGAATGGGAAGTCCAAGAATCTAGTAGTTACTCAGTCCCAGAAGGCTAGTTGTTTCAGTTGGTCTTCTGTAGAAGTAGGTTCCAACAGGTGTGCTGGCAAGTACATGCAAGCAGGTGAAGAAGAATGAGTCTTCCTTCTTCCAATGTCCTTATGTAGGTCTCCAGCAGAAGGTGTGGCCCAGATTAAAGGTGTGTACCACCAGCCTGGATCTGGCTAATCTGGAACTCCTTGCCTTAGTCTCCTGGGATGAAAGGCGTGTATTACCTTGCCTGGGCCTAAGTTTTTCATGGCCACTGTGCCTCAAGATCTGGATCACAGGTGAGCCCTCCAATTCTGGATTGTAGTTCATTCCAGATTTAGTCAGGTTGACAACCAAGAAGAGCCATTACAGGCAGCATGTGCTCTATAAACCCAGGGACTGTTGGCATCTCTGTTCTAGGGATGCAGAAGGTGTGACAGTTCTTCCAATTCTGAGATGCTGCAGAGATATGGCTCAGCCATGCTTGGAGTACTGGGTCAGTACTGGAGGGGCTAGGAACCTGTCCTTGTGGGTTTAGCCTTATCAGTTAAGGGGGTCTTGTCTAACCTTGGTTCAATTCCACCCTCCCCTATTCTCCACCTCTTTCTCCTCTCCTCCTCCTTTCCCCTCGTCTGAATGAACCCTTCCTGATATGTAGAGGGAATATCCATCCCAAAGTTCAAGGGCATTTTAGGGTGTTAAAAGTGAAACATCTGTTGGACATAGGATCTGTCCAAAATATTCTGCGAGTTTTACTTTGTAGTCTGTGACACGGAAATGTTTTTCTACCACCCCGCTTTAAGCTCTGGGCTGGCCGAGCTACCAGCTCCTAGCCAGGTTCCCTTGGATCTGCAGATGAAACACACACACACACACACACACACACAAGCTCATTTTAAACCCGCCGTATGGCTCGGTGGCTGGGCTCTTCTTAGCCTCCTTGGCTAGCTTTTCTCTTTACTCTGTGCTCAACATCTCTAAATCTGCCCTCAACTTAGTTGCATTTCTAATATCCTGCCTGCTACCCCAGGCCTAGTTGGGGAAGCAGCCAGTGGCCACTCCACCTGAGAAGATCTCACTTGGCTGGTGGCTCTTTCTCCCTTCAAAGCACAGTGAATTCGAATTCCCTTTCCTCCTCCTGCATCTCCAAGCCTGCCTGCAGGGACGTGGAAGTCCTGCCTCTTCTGTCCAGCCATTGGCTGCTAGCATCGTAGGCCGTGGCCATTTGGAGGAAAGGTTACAGACACTACGTGGCAGCACAGATGGAAAAACCCACAAGTGAGCAAGGGGCGTGTGCCAGGTAGAGCAGGTCTCACATTCCACTGCTTCTAGCTCCACAGGCCTGATGGGAGTCAAGAAAATAAACAGCTGGGAGAGATCAATAAGCATGTTAATAATAAATGTGCACACAAGGCAGCCCATCCATTCCATTAGATCCAATCTCAAGTGTTAGTTTAAAATATTAGCTTTGTGAAAACATCTTAGAAATAGTCAATAGAAACAAGGGGCAGCATGACATTTTTATATCCAAAGTGTGTTTTCTTATACTTATCAATGTGGACAGAACCTTTGATAGATTTTTTTTTTTTAAAAGAATAAGAAGTCCAAAATAACCTGGGGAGATTTTTTTTTTTTTAAAAAAACCCAGTTTCATTGAGAAATACTTGCACTAAAACCCACCTATTTAAGGTGTGCAGTTTGAGATTCAGCAAATGTATGCAGCTTGTAAATCCCGCCATAATCAAGACTGAGAATATCTCCATCATCATCAACTCCCTCGTGTCCCTTTGCAATCAGTCCCTCAGCCCCAGGAGACTTGGCGCTCATCACCTTTTTGGCAGACCAAGTTATACATATAAATAGCAGCATATGTGCATGATCTTTAGTGTCTGGCTTCTTTTTTAAAGCATGATTGTTTTTTAGATTTTTCTGTGATTGTGTATATGTGTGCGCATGTGTGCATGCTTGTGTGTGTGTGTGTGTGTGTTTAAAATTACTGATTTCAACAGAATCTATTTTCTACTCATCTTTGGATGGCCATTTGGGTTGGTTCTAGCTTGAGACCATCAGAAATAGAGTATGAAACATTTCTATTGGGCAAATAATTAGTAATGAAATTGTAGGATCACATTTGTAGATCCATTGAACAAAGAAGAGTCTCTGAATAGTTCCACACATTTATGGAGAGTTAAGTTCTTTTTAACAAAGATTTCAAGATAATTCACTAGAGGAAGGTTGTTCTTCAGAAGTCAGTACTATAGCAACCATATGTATATGTCCGTATAGATGTATGTACAGTGTCATATACATATATTACATATACATATATATTACATATACACATATATGCATACATATTCTCATATGCATATGTATGTGTGAGTATGTGTATATACACAGATATAACAAAGACATTTATATTATATAAAGAAATAATATAATTTATAATATGATGATTTAATAAGTAGATGAATAAGGGATCTGAACAAAGACTTTGTAAAAGAAATTGGGTAGGTGACTCCTCAGCACACAAAAAGGTATTCAAAATTGTTAGTCTTCAGGGAAATGCAAATTTCAACTATTATAAGATACTGTTAACACCTCTCTGAAAGTGGGTAACATTTTAAAATAATGCCCACAGTGTTGGTGCAGATAGGAACATTTGAAACTTGGCTTGATAAACCCACTGCAGAATTTGGGCATTTCCCCCACCCCCAACACTGGAGACGAAATTCAAGGCTATGTATGTGTTCTACCCCTAAGCTACGCTCCCAGCCATGTGCTTTCTTAATGGCAGTAATTCTGCCAGTCTTTTGATTTTTTTTACCATTGTGTGTATTAGTTAGTTTCCTGTTGCTGTGATGAAACACCATAACCAAGCAACTTATATAGAAGGAAAGGTTTCTTCGGAGAATTGTTCCAGCTGGGTGAGAATCTATCACCATCATGGCAGCCAGTTATGGCAGTTGGAACAGGAAGCTGAGAGCCCACATTCTTTACCGTAAGCATAACACAGAGAGGACATCCTAGAAATGTTGTGGAGTCCTTAAACTCTCAGAGCCTGCTTTCAGTGACATAATTCTTCCAGCATGGAAATCTCCCCAAATAGCGCCACCAACCGGGGACTAAGTGTTCCAACATCTGAGTCTGTGGAGGACGTTCTCATTCAAACCACCACACTGAATTACTTCTTGATTTCTCTTTTATTTTTCCCAAGGTTATTCTTCTTTAGGGAGAGTAACATTGCCTCAGGTTTTGCTATTTTTAAGCAGATTAGATAAAGCTAACACCTATTTCTGTGTTTTTTTTTTTTAACTCAGGCAATATTAAAGCAATAAGCATAATTTGACAATACAATAAGTATAAGGAAATCTGTCTACCTATTATCTATCTATCCATCCATCCATCCATCCATCTTCTATTTGTCTATCATCTATTTATCTATTATCTAATCTATTATCTATCTATGTATCTATCATCTATCTATCTATCTCTACCTACCTATCATACTACCTATCTACAACTATCTATCTAAAACAGATGGTGATTTTATGAGCCTGTATAGCCAACTTGCTCCCCATATCTTATATAGATCCACATCTTACATAGATCAAAATCTCTGTCTGATACATTTCTTCTGTCTGAAGCATTAACTACTCTAAATGTATGTTTGCCCATGGCCATTTACTTAACATATTTTTGTAAGCCTGCGAAGGTCTTTCTACAAACTACATTTCCAGAAGACACTTTTGCTAGGTATAGAATTTTAGGTTAGGTTGATGCTTTATTTTTGGTATTTTAAAGATGTTGCTTGTCTATCTTCTTGCTCATGTTGTTTTGCCAAGAGATTTGTTTCTTTTCTTTCCAGTTCTCCTTCAGAGACAAGTCTACTTTCTACAGCCACTGTTGAGAGTTTCCTCTCTACCACTGGTTTCAGCAGTTTGATTGTGATGTTCTCAGTTTTGTTCATGTTTCTTGTAGTTGAGGTTCGATTCTTGGATTTGTGGGTTTGAAGTCCTTGTATGTTTAGATCTCTGCTTAATCAGGTAGCATGTGCGACTTCGGCTCATGTGAGAATGTTAGCTGATGACAGGTGAGGTAGGCTGGCATCTGAGTTTACTTCAGCAAGAGATTTTCCTCATCCGAAAGCTGTAAGTGGTTGGCTGCAGGACTCTAGATTAAGAGCACAAAGACCTTCATTTTAATTTTGATTAGCCTGGTTAAATAACTGGTTAGAGATGTCTCACTGCTCTTTGTTTCTCCGAGCCCATTACGGATAAACTTCTGCTGTGGGTGAAGGAATAACGTTGATCAAAAATTGCAAAGAATAATGGTCTGTTGGCACTTTACAAGGATCCCAGCAGCTGCCACTACTGTTTACATGAAGGGAGAAGAGAGGTCCTGGATTTCATTTTGAACCCACATGTCCCCTGCACATATGTCTCTTAGCTGAGGCCTTTGACAGCTTTGAAGTACCTGGATTTACTCTCCATTCACATCAATCCTACTTAAAGGTTAGCCCAGAGCATTAAAGGTAGAATTGATCCCACTCTGTTTGCTTGTGAGAGGCAGTGAATGACTGCTTTACCAAGAACTTTTCCTGGCCTCTTTGCTTCCTCCATAGTTGGGGAAGTATTTGCAAGCCTCGGTTTACATTCTTATCCCAACGTAATAGCTTCTTTTCCTGTGTACTCTGTGGCTATACCCTTCGGGTAGGAGCTGTATTATAACTTCCCGCCCCAATTTGCTTGTAATTGCTCCAGTCTGCAGAACTTGAAGGCCTCCCTGGTTCTAAGCGAGTGCTCATTTGTTGACTCAGGCCAAACTCAGAATCAAGGTCATCTGTGATTTTTAGTCTGGTAAGCCAGGCAAGAGCAGAGTAAGAACAAGACAAGATATTTCTTGTTAGTGTAGGAAAGTGAGGAAGTACTGGGAATTGCTGACAGCCTAACACCAGAACATGCAGCATTTTGAAGCTGAGCATTATGGGTGAAATAGTAAGTCTTGGGGAATGTATTTTTAATACTTCTCATGAACACTGAACATGCAGGAAATGCTGAAAATGTAAATCTCTTGTGGTCCCCCCCCCTTTTGCTGTCATGTAATTGATAGGTGAACACATGGTCACATCCCAATTTGCTACAATTTCTTTGGTAATAAATCATAGCCAGAAGGAAGTTTTCAGTGTTTTGCCATCAGCAAGCAAATGTCTTCCGCTTAATATAGGGAAATGTAAACAGAGCAAGTGTTCCCTTTTCTTCAGGCTTTAAAATCATTAACAAAGATGTCTGTACTCTCAGAGGGAAGGGGGATGAGCAGTCATAGTTTTATTATTCTACTGAATGAGTGAATTTATCCAGCATATAAATTATCAAATGCGTGTTCTCCCTGCAGCACATGTTGACATTTTCCTGCAGATGGCTTGGCAGAAGGGGAAGCTTGGAAAGGTGGTGACAAAGGACAGGCATGTGTGGTCACTGTCTCCCACAACCTAGAGATACTGGTCTGCTGGTCTCTGTCACTAAGGCATGGCTCTATGAATGTAGGCTCTGCTGCCAATGGCAAGAGGGAAACTGGATAGAGGTCGCATCTGTCTGACTCTTACAGTCATGGTTTGCCCTTTGTGTTCATTTTGTTTATGTCACACAATCTCGGACAAGCATGTTTTGTCTTTTCTTTTCCAGTTATTTTTGATTGTTTATAAATTCGTATTTCAAAAATCTTTTCCTGGCCAGTTTGTCTACAGATGTGCTCTCCTGGGCGGTGAGTGGAGGGCAGGGTGTCCTACCTGCTAGTTCTGGAGTTTTGGTTTCATCCAAGTTGGAAGTGGGCTTTTGGAGACTGGAAGGAGGTGATCTCTGAAGAAAAGGGAGTTGCAGAGTCAAATGCAGAACAGAGTGTCTTGTTTTCTATGTCCTGCCAATTCCTGAGGCCACAAGCTCCTTGCTGAGGAAACAGGGAGGGCCTTGGTATGGACTGTTGGATGTTTCAGAATGGCAAAGAGGCAAAGACTCAACCAGGCATTTGGTCTGGAGGTCTATGCACAGGCAAGATTTGTGCTTAGATTTTGGTATCAGTGGATGGGCTCCTCTCACCGGGGGTTTTGGGTTCCTCAGAGCCCGGTGTGTGACTCTGGTGGGAGGGGCTGTGGCTCCTGCTGGGGTGGGCAGAGTTCTTTCTAGACCCTACAAGGGAGTGAGTGCAGCCAAGGAAATCCATTTGTAGGCAGGACAAGATCAGCTAGAAACTAGTCCGGTGAGTGAATAGATATCCCACCATCTGCCCCTCCTTCCCATCCCTTTGAAACTACTCAACATCAAGGAGAACTTGGAATCGGAAGTGAGGGAAGTGTCAGACAGTGGCCTACGAGTGTGTGGTGATTGTTTTGCTTGTGATTTCTTTCCTTGTCTCCTGCAGAAGTGTCTTGGGTTCATCTCTACATGGTGATATTTCTCTGATTTTATATTTGGTATGCAGTATAATTCTGGAGAAACAGCACTCGGGGTAAGCTGACAGTGTTTGCGCTGGTTAGCGAGAAGCTGAGTGTGGTCATGCATTTAACAAGGCCCAAGGAGAAGAAAAGTTTGAGTTATCGACTTCGTTTATTTCACGAGGTGATGGTAGTGCTTGTCTCAGGAGGATCCGGTGACATGGTGACTGTGCCTTCCCCACACCACACCTCTAACATTTAATCCTAAGATTTTTTTTTTATGAGGGTAGCATTAGACTCTACATATTGTTTATAACTGCACATCTCCCACCTAACTCTAGGTTCCAGACAGCGTTTAAGGTTAGAGCACGCACATGTCAGAGTAATCTTAAACTCCAAGCCTCCAGTTGAAGGGAATTTAGAGCCCCCCACCCTTGTATTTTCTCACATCATGGAATATACCCCTGCACATTTGACTTGCTATACTTTGAGAAATGCAGTGTCTTTACTGTGTGTGCCTGACACCCATGAAGGGCAGTGCACATTGCCTGCCTGGGTCACACAGACTGAGACTCCATTGAGGTTCTAAGGCCTCCTCTGCTCTGGGAAATTAGACCCCGCAATGCGCTCTTTCCGTCCCGAGGACTGTTCTTTCTGAGCTCCACAAATTGTAAGGAATTGGTATTCCTTTCTGTGCCTAGGAACTGTTTTGAGAAGACACCTTGCGCTTCCCATGTCTCACGCTAAGACAAAGTAGATGTAGCCCTGTATGTGTTGCTCTCCTCCACGCTAATGTAGATGTTTGACCTGGGTAACATCTGCTCACCTTTAAATGTCCTCCAGGCTCATCCTTTTCAGACAATTGGCTCAGCTATAAGTAGAAGTCGAACTAAGCTTTCTTGTTTGTTTGGTTGGTTTTTAAATCTTCTGTAGAGGTGTCATACACTCAGCTTGGCTCAAGGGACCCTTGCCTAACAAATCTGGTGATAACATCAGTGCTTCATGGCCCCAGAGCAGTGAGGGTCTTAATCCCAGAGGGCCCTCAGGATGCAAATGTATGCTCTGGACCTGGGTGTCTTGCCTGTGCTGTGGGTTTTCCCGAGCACAGTGGTCTGGAGAGACAGGAGGTCTGTTCCGCTGGGCTCACGTGCTCCACCCTCACCACATGAGTGCTCCCCCCTTAACCCTTTACAGTGCAGTAGACTGTTCATCCTGGGGCTACAGAGGCATCTAAGGCTCCACAGCACAGAGCTCCAGAGGAACTTGTCTGCCATCCGCCTTTCTTCATGGCTGCCGTGGTAGCCACTCAAGTCTTTTATTTCTTGTGGAAGTGAGGGCTGGGAAAAATGATGGGAAACGTGTTCAATCTTGTCTTTAGAGCCAAATAGAATGTTCTTTTCTGGAATAAGTTAAATCTATGGGGAAAAGTGTAATTTGGGTGTTGTGAGGCATTCCCATGTGGTATGTGTGTGTGTAAGGCAGAGGAGAATCTTGGGTGACTTCTCCTCAGGAATTGCCCACCTTATAGGATAGGGTCTCTCACTACCCTGGGACTTGCTGACTTGGGATCTGCCTGTCTCCAGTGCCCTAGCACTGGGATTACAAGCTCACTGCCGCCCCTGGCTTCTCAATGTGACTTCTAAGGGTTAAAGTCAAGTTCTCATGCATATGAGGTCAGTGCTGTGCAGACTGAGCCACTTTCCCAACCCCAAGTTGTCATAATTGCATTCATCTGTTTTGTGGAACTTTGTGGTATTCCCATTTCCGTGACTGGAGGTTTACAGCGACCTGGTTAGGTCAACTGGGCCTGGACTGTGCTAACTCCGTATTATATAGAACAAAGTAGGGGCTCTTCATCAAAGTGATCCATCTAAACACATGCAGTTAGGAAATGTAGAGTGGAGAAAGACCTGCTTCTCTTAGCTTTGAGTCCAGGGTACATTCTAAAATACCATGTTTGTTCCTCATAAGACAAATCTTTAAGTGCCAGCCATGTGTTTCCTGTGTCTGCAACCTTCTGGGGCTCCTGTAGCTGTCAGCTCAATAATCACAATCTAGGTCTGGTCTTGGGCACCTTCCTCTTTCTTCTCACAGCTTTTCTGTGCTCTCTAGAGTGTGTTTGACCTTCCCTCCACTCTGTGCCAGTATCCCTTTCTGCCTATCACAGCCACTCTCTAGCCTGGCTCTGGGTTCTCTTGATCTGGACCATCTTGGTCCTAATCCAAATTAAATGGTTGGTCCAGTGGCTTACTCAGCACCCTCTCTGCTGTGCTCTGATTGGCCCAGTGGCTCACAGAGCACCTCTCTGCTGTGTTCTGATTGACCTAGTGGGTCACACAATGCCCTCTCTGCTGTGTCCTGATTGGCCCAGTGGCTCACACAGTGCCCTCTCTGCTGTGTCCTGATAAGTCCAGTGGCTTACACAATGCCCTCTTTGCTGTATTCTGATTGCCTAGTGGCTTACACAGTGCCCTCTCTGCTGTGTCCTGATTGGCCTAGTGGTTCATCCAGGGCCTCTCTGTTGTGTTCTGATTGGCCCATTGGCTTACACAGTGTCTTCTCCTACTGTGTTCTGACACATATGTTTGTGAATAGCCCTGGATGACAAGGGCAGGGACTTCATCTGTCTTGTTCTCTGTTGTCTTCAGTAGGTTCATGCAACTTATACAAAGATGCTCAGATTGAGGGTCTGGGGGAGACCTGTGCTGCCAATGGCACCAAAGGGCCTGTGATTGGGATCAGAATTTTATCAATAGAGAGATGCTAGGAAGCATTATTTTCTTCAGTCCCCAAACTTTATCTGCTCTTCCTTGAGACATGCTATTGTTTCCAGGGTGTGTGTGTGTGTGGGGGGGTGTTCTGCCTTTTTGAACTTAGACACTCTACTTTCTCTCACTCCAGTACACCTATATCTCCTTTCTGATCTCCAACTAGAAAACAAACAAACAAACAAACAAACAACAGAACATCTTTGCCTGTACCTCTGGTGGGTCCCATGACAAAGCTGTGTGAAACATCCATCTTTTTATGGAGTGGATGCTTGGAAGGGTGAGCATTCCACCTTGCTTGCCCATTCTTTGTGATGAGCCCTAGGAGAGCTGCCCAGATGCTGGTGAGGTCTCCATTTAATACGTGTTGACTCCATTAAAATGCAAAGATGACTTCTGGGCCAATTATCCACTGGCCACAAAGCAGAGCTCATTTGGAATAATGAAACTCACAACAGAAGCCCGTGTTGATGATCCCTGCAGCCATCACAATGCTTATCACAAGACAGCTCTTCCCCGGCTGCTCAGAACATCTTTTAAAAAGCCCCGTTGTCAGGCTATACCGACACGGCCATCAATTTCCAGAGGCTGGCCCCCCTCTAACATCTTGATCCGTTCTTAAAATTAATTACCATTGGCAACAAGTGAAATGATACCTGGGAAAGATTTTAAACACTGGCACTCGCTGTGGTGGAGCTCCCAGATAAGGGGAAATACATCAGCTGGAAGATTCTGCAGTAAACCAGCGGAGGACCGTGATTAAGTGCCTGCGAATGCCAGAGTATCGGGAGCGGGGTAATGAGGGTGGAAAACGGGAAGACTTGAGAACAGGTAATAATGTCTGTGATGATTCGGGATGTGGGTGGAGCCGAGGGAGGAAATGAAGCTTTCAAGGCTCCGGGGCCAGAGACATCCCGTGCCAGCTTCATGATGGCACTCTGGGTACTGGCCGGGTGGGATGTGTTGGTGATATTGTAGGTACTTGCCAGGATATGCTGCTGAGCATCCTTTCCTTTCAGTCCAGCCCCAAGCCGTTGCCTGAGCATGGTAATGCCAGTCTGAGCTAGAGTGAGTTTCCTCTGGACCATAAACTCCCAAGGGGTTGATGTCTTCTTTGCTCAGCATTTAGGCTAAGCCAAACACTTAAGAGTGAGTCTCTGTACTGGTATCCATACTGTTCAGAGAAACAAGGAATTGTAAAGGCAAAACTGGCCTTCCCAGGCAATAGGTGGGAATCAGGTGCTGGTTCTCAGTGAATGGCTGGCTACTCTGTGCCTCTAACCCCTGCAGCCTTCACTGTGGGCTAAGTGCTATAGACTGATTGTGTGTTTAAATGATGCCAATGTTAATTTCACCTAATACGTATTGGCAAGCCTGTAAGGTGTGTATAATCACACCATCTTACAGAACGAGAAGACGGCATAGGCAGCTCCCTAGAGACAATTTGGATGTGAGATGCCAGACAGATTGTCTACTCTAGATCTCCTTTGGTCCAGCCCTCTCCAGCCCCGTTTGGTGGGAGCCATATGCCAGTGTGCCTCCTGCAGCCTCTTCTTCTGCATTCCTTTCTCACAAACTATGGCTTTCTTTTGCTCAGCCTCCCTGCCTTGAGTTGTGAGGGACATCACAAATAGGGACTATATAAGCCACTTTGTTGCTTCTGACAGCACCTCCACCTTCTGACTTCTAAAGGAAAGGGCATATCCACATTGCAGATGGAGAAGTAGGGCTTGTACCTGGCTTTTCCTGTAGGATTGACAATAGGTTAGAGATGATACAGGGCTTAGATTCCCCCAGACTCAGGAATCTGGAGGGCTGTGTTCTAAGGTGTGGCACAGAGAGCAGAAGGGGACAAGACAGACAAACCACTGCAGCAGGTGTACTGGGTACTGAGACCTATCTTTCCACTCACATGATGGGGAGATGGAATTACCTGTCTGTCTTCTTCAGTCAAGGAAACCAAGGGTTAGACGGGTCTAAGAAACAAGGTCAGGGCATGGTCAAGGCCACATTTCAAGTAAGTAGCACAGCTGTGATATCATCAGAGCCCGTGCCTGTCTCTTCATTTCTTTGTGGCTTTCCTAGAAAGTCTGATTTTGGTAGGACATGCTGTCCTTCATCATTCAGAACACATTTGAAATATCTGAGCTACCATGGACCTTACAAGTTACAGAGAATACAAAATAAACCAAGTAGGGACCAGAGCTGGTAACTAGTTTGTTTTCCCATTGGCCATACCCAGGATCTTAAGGCTTTTCCCTTCTCTCCTGACTTTTTTTTAAAGGACAAGTTGTGACTGAAGCTGAAGACAGGCACTATGCCCCTCAACTAGAAGGCGAGGAGGAATAAGTGTCCAGGTTAAGGTTTTGGTTTTGCATTTTAGAGTTGGGGCTTATAAGGGCTGTGATGGTCACAGCATCTGGACGTGGTCTGTTTTCAACATCCATCAGCTGAGGGTAGACATTGAGACAGAGAGCTCCCTGTCTGCCACCCTCCCCACACACATCACCATTGCCTGGCATCTGACAGTCAGGGTGTAGAGACACGGTTTATGGTGGAGCTAGGGAAAACCTAGCCCCTAAAGCCTGCCGTGATTCACAGTGATTTTTATAGCACAGTTGGAGCCTTGTCCTGGTGGGCCCACAGTTTTAGGAGCATAAATCATAGAAGCAAAAGCCTGTAAACAGCCCAGCAATCCTGAGAACAAATAATGTATTTACATACAGAAAACTCTTTGAAGGATAGAAACCACACTATGGTCAAACAGCCAGCCAGAAAAATGAACTGCACCTGCAAAGGCTCCTGGGTGGTACAATGCTCAACCTGTCATAGGAGGTCCTGCTATGAGGAGGTCCCTGTGGCTGAAGCCCAACAAGGTGCAGAGGGGGCTAAGTGGGCATAGAGCCTGCAGGACCTGTGGCCTTGCAGAAGGATTTTGAATTTCATCCTGCTTATGAGGCCCTACTGATGGGCTTGGAGGTGACGGGACCTGGTGGCGGTTTCAAGATGTTCTCACATTCTTGTGACCTCTATCCTGAAGGGGCACTGATGACTTGTGCTTTTTCACAGTGTAGGAAGATTTCTGACCTACTTTTGTGTTTGGGCAGACTGAGGTCTTTTCCCCAAAGTTTTGGAGATTGTCTCTGAAGTCCAGTATAGATGCCTGTTATTTTCTGTTGGTTAATGGACCCAAGAAAATTGTATTTCCCTCCAGGGCCTCTCATGGAAGAGGAAGGAGAATAGTCTAAGAGCCTGAGGGTAAGAAGGAGCGCCGTGAAAAGCTGTCCCTGTATTATGGCCACTGCATTCATGAACAGCAGCTATGGTTGCTGGCACATGACTTGTATAAGAATTAGCCAGTCAACATTCCATGGTGGATAGGGGAGGGGCTCACGAAGACTCATCCCAAGCTGGAGAGCTATTGGCAGTTAATGGTTGATGGGTAAAGAGAGAGTCATGTTCCTCAGTTGTGTAGTGTGGTAAGTTGTTCTTGCTCAAGTGAATAACTCTTTACCATGCCCATGCCAGGCAACCTTAATTTAATGCCAAAATAGACGTTAAAGTAGGAGAGGCTTGTTGAGAAGAAAGGGTTCAGTGGGATAGGGAAGAAGAGAATTGAGGGTAATAGAAGGAATACGCTCAGAGAGCACATCATCCATCTGTCCATCTGTCTGTCCATCCATCAGCCATCTGTCCATC